>ML381007.1:0-53121 GCA_005239525.1 Nicotiana knightiana | reverse complement strand
AGCAGGTAAATTGTAGCCCACAGAGTTATTCTCCATCACAACCTCACCCCCCCAATGTAATGAAACTCGTATTCTACGCTCTTCAGACATAATGAAAAGATGCTTGAAAATTTTAACAACAATAAACGTTTGATCAAGAGTTGAAAATATTTTGTGATTGAATGAAATGCAATTCTAACCACTTTATATAGAATGCCTGGCCGGTGAATTTTTTTTTTTTTTAATTTGTATAGCGCCAATGTAGTAAGCACTATACGCTTTTTGAATTATTGGTGGGCCCAGGAAGCAGGTATAACGCCACAGTACAAGGCGCTATACAGGTATAACGCCATATACTATGGCGTTATACATAGATCCGTTCTTAGTTTTTTTTTGGACCTATTTTTGTTCTACTTGTTCAAAAATGACCTACTTGGGTTCCGCACCCGTAAAAATACTGTGCAGAAATGCTGAAACACTGTACAGAATCGCAGAAACACCGTGCATAAATGCTGAAACATTGTGCAAAAATTCAAAAAATACTGAAACGCAGTGCAGGAATGCTGAAAAGCACAAACACAATAACGATGTGCTGAAATGCTGAAATACAGTGCAAAAATGCAAAAAAATACAGATTTCCTATTCAGAAATCTGAAATACCTGCTTAATATCTGGATTGTAACTTTAACTTATCAGATTCTCAAACATATTCTATGCTACATATAGCTTGCCTTGGCAAAATAGAGCCAATAATTACATCAAGTATAGCCAGACTTCAATTCATCGTTATGCAAAGTGTTTATTCTGAAGAATTCCAAGAGAATCAAAATCTTCTAATAAAAAATTTGTCATGCTGCCAGATAAATTTCTTAATGTCATAGTGCCAAGTGACAATTCCCAGAATTCTGAACAGCATGACAAGACAGATCAGTAAATTGAAGTTAAGCCAAACAATGAGTTTCCTCTAGTTGGCTTTGATCAAATTGCTGCAGTTACTCGGATAAACTTTAAGTTATTACTGATCCACCTAGAAAGAAATTGGATTCCTCTATCACCAGCGAGATTAAGGAAACAGTGGAAGAAATTGCTCGGGGGATCTGATCAGCAAATCCCCCACCCTTCCACCCCACTTATTTTGAGTCGTAAGACTTCCCCAATTTAGGTGAGTGGATACTCGGGACAAAAAGTGGAGCACATTGCCATGGCTGCTGATGGCGCAGAAATTGGAGACGAATTGAAAAGTGCAGTAGATAGGATTTCGAAACTGCAATTGGGTTTAAGCAAATAAAGAATGTATAATAAATCATGCACTCTAGAATCTATAATAACTACTAGGGTCTAGTCCCCTCACGATATTTGGTACAGAGACTAAGCAGCAAAATGGAACAATAATGATCTTTTCAACAGTTTCTTTCAAACAGATAGCGAAAATTGTAAAGTTATTATACGGAAAGCACAAATTTCATAGAGATCTTACTAGTTTTTAGCGGTTGTAACCCTAAGCAAACGAACTTCCCAACTGAAACCCAAATAAGAAGGTTTTTGACTTTTGAGAAGAGCAATTCGAAGAAATTTAGCATCTCCATCAGCAATTTTCACAAAATATACCCTAATCTGCTTAACTAGATGACTAGAACGTGTTTTAGGGAAGAAGAAGTACGGGAGTTTTCGTGAAACTTAGTGGGATATTTCTGGGCATAATTATTTTTTGGGGGCAGAAAAGATTTGGGGGGAAAAGTTTTAGCGGGAACTTTTAGGGAATTATTAGAGCACACTTATATGGGGTAGCTTATACAAAGTTAAATTATCACCTCTAGTAAACATCATATTACATTTGATTAAGCGTAGCCCATTATTTTATTATTTGACAACATTTGAAAAGTGTAGTGTTTACTGTTAAAAGGCACGTGTTGCCTAAAATTCGTATCCAAAAGTGCTTGACAAAAGCCACCCCTGATAAAGCGTTCCCATAGATACTTTTGGCAACACTTTTCAAGTATTGTCTATAAAAGTGTGGCCTTAAGTTAAATTTGTTGTAGTGAATCTATCCAACTAGAATTTGAGGATACCGATTTTGAGGAAATAATACTAGAGTCAACCAATGACATTAAGGAAAAATATTTAGTTGACTCTAGTATCAATGGTGTAGAGGATGTTTAACATCTCAAAGTTCATGTGTTTGAGCGTGTTGAACCTCATTCCAAGCACTTCTCTTCATTATATTAGGATGATGAAATGAGAATGAATCCTTACAAGCGTAAAAATGAGTCAAGGGAAGAGGTAGATGAGCCTTATGTTTTGAAATTATCAAGGCTGTCCAGGCAAGGTGACACTCCTCAGTTGAGAGCCAAAAAGTGCATGAGATTTTACTTGGCTCACAAGAATTTGTACCGCCCCAAAATGCATAATCATAAGCCTGAATCAACACTTGGACTTCAATTCATAAGCTCTAGGTGGAGGCAGAAAGTGGTTCACGTTGTGCCGTGACGTTAAATCAGACGCTTGTTGGGTGGCAACCCAACTTTACTACTTTCTTTTATTTTTACTTTTTTTTAAAATTACTTTTCTTCTTCTTATTATTTTTGTAGTGTAATTTTTTTAGGAGCATGGGAAGAAAAGTCATTGGAAGGATGCAACGGCAAGCCGGATGGTTAGAACTAAGTGTAGTGTCCCTGCACAAAGTAAAATACTTGGGGAGAAGTCTGAGTATCCCATGAGCTGATAGTGCTTCGGACTTTGACCTACCAGAGAGTTTCTTTTACCCTCTTATTATATATGTTGTGCATTGGAGAAAATGCATACTTTTAAGTGTGAGGTGCGGAGATTTTCTGGGTAACTTTCTATGTTATTTTAGTTGTGTTAGTTTAATCGATCATTCTTTTAAAAGAAAATTTTGACTTTTCCCGACGATGAATCTCCTATACTGTTTTCTCGAGGGATTAAATCCTAAATAAAAAATACAAAAAAAAAAATTAGAAAATACAAAAATATGTATTCTTATTTTTCCGATGTAGTAATAATTCCCCGTGTTTTTTTTCGTGCCTCGGTTCTTCTCCATGGGATATAACTTGAACCGGGTAGTAGTTTTTTTAAATTTTTTTATTTTTAGAGTAGTATGTAGGAAATAAAGGAAAATAAATGATGTGATTCACATCTTTTGACTTGTTTAACGGTGCATACTTAGGTTCAGACATGTGTTTCACCTTCCCTTAGCTTTAAAGATATGATAATGTCGTTAAAAATGAATAGCATGTGGTATAACTCCTATGTCTTGGCTACTTTACTTGTGTTCACTTTGTGCTTTATGCTTAATATCTATCTTGGCTTTGTGAATACGTTTTTGATCGAGAGTTCGAATGAAACTATCCTTAGGGAGTCATGTGCCATGTGTGAAGTGAGATCTTTGCATAGTCCTTGTTATTGCATTTGAGTATAGAACTTGCCGGAATGTGAATTGAATCGAAATCCTAGGTGTTGCTCGGTTTGAAAAGTGATGTTAGGTTTTCTTTGATATTTTTTAGCCTTGTTGCTTATCACAAATAAAAGCATCCCTAATAACAGTTTGGTCCAATTCTGCACCACTTCAATCTTCTTCGAATCTACCTTGATTCCCTCACTCGACACCATATGACCCAAAAACGCTACTGAATCAAGCCAGAATTCACACTTTGAAAATTTTGCATGCAACTTCTTTTCTCTTAAGGTCCGAAGCACAATCCTCAAATGTTGCTTATGATCTTCCTGGCTCCGGTAGTACACCACGATGTCGTCTATAAACACAATGACGAATGAGTCAAGATAGGTCTGAAATACATTGTTCATAAAGTGCATGAATACCGTTGGGGTGTGGTCAGCCCGAATGACATCATGAGGAACTCATAGTGACCATACCGAGTCCTAAAAGCAGTCTTCATAATATCCGGATCCCAAACCATAAACTGATGATAGCCTGACCGCAAATCAATCTTTGAGAACACTATGGCAGCATGTAGCCGATCTAATAAGTCATCAATGCGTGGCAATGGATACATATTCTTCTTTGTAACCACGTTCAACTGCAAATAATCTATACACATGCGCATTGAACCGTCCTTCTTCTTTACAAACAAGAGCGGAGCACCTCAAGCAACTCTTGCAACTGCTTCTTTAACTACTTTAACTCCTTCAAATCCGCTGGGCCATACGATATGGTGGAATAGAAATGGGCTGAGTTCCCAAAAATAAGTCAGTACCAAAATCGAAATCACTATCATGCGACATACCCGGAAGATCCGCCAGAAATATATCTGGATAGTCTCTCACTACAGGAACAAACTCAATGATAGAGGTATCAACACTTACATCTCTCACAAAGTCTAGGTATGCATTACACCCCTTCCCAACCATCCGCTGTTCCTCAAGGATGGACACAATCGTACTAGGAACATAATCCAAAGTACCCCTCAGCCCTGACCACGACAAAGCTGGCATAGCCACGTCACTGTTTTGGCATGACAATCAAGAATAGCATGATAGGGCTACAACTAGTCTATTCCCAAAGTAACATCAAAGTCTACCATACCGAGCAACAATAGATCAAATCTGGTATCAAATACACCAAGAATAACTAAACACAACCGATACAAATGGTCAATAACAATAGACTCTCCCGCAGGCGTGGACACATAGATAGGAGAACTCAGAGAATCACGGGATATACCCAAATACGGAGGAAAGCAAGATGATACATATGAATTAGTGGATCCATGTTCAAATAAGACTGATGGATCTCTATAACAAATCGGGAAAATACTTGTGATAATTGATTTTGAGGCAACCTCCTTCCTTATACTTGGAAGAGCATAACATTTGGTCTAGCCTCCCCCTCTATGGCGAGCCCTACCTTCCTGACCGCAACCCTTAGTAGCCTGAGCCGGTGGAGTGTCATCTGTTGCGGTAACCACGACCTGAGAAGTCTGGGGACCCTGTGGAATATGTGGAGCCTGAGTAGTCTGTGGAGGTGCACCCCTCCTGAGTCTGGACATTCCGTTACCATATGAAAAGTATCTCCACACTAACAAGCTCTCAAAGGACGTGGCTGCTGAAGCTGGCTTTGGCCTAGTCGACTCGACTGACCATTGAAAGCACCGTGCACTAGAGGTGCACTAGACAGTGGCGGTAAGAAATGGGAGATACATGGGAGTAGCCAAAATACAACTGGAAGCTAGAAGTGCTGAATGAACTGATAGCTCACATAGCCTCTTCCATGACATGTTGCAACTGGGGCATGGGCACCACCATATGTGCCAGAATCGGGAGGCCTTTTGGCATCTCTGTCCTCTCGCTCTCTAGCCCAGCATACCCATAAATCTCCAATCAATCTCTACCACCTGCTGATATGGGGTACTAGTCTCCAACTCTCGAGGCATGCTAAATCTAACACCATAGTTGAGCCCCACGATAAATCGACGAACTCACTCTCTGAATGTGGAAACTAAGGCAGGTGCATGCCTGGAGAACTCGCTGAACCTGACAACATACTCTGACACGGTCATAGAACCCTGGCGCAACTACTCAAACTCCGCGCGCTATGCATCCCGAAGACTCTGGGGAGCAAACTCTATTTCAAGAACATCTATGAAAACTAAGCCCAGGTGAGTGAAGTTTCCTCGACCAAGCTACCTGATACGCTCAAATTACTCCTAAATAAATGGTGTAAGAAGGTCGATGTCAAATATAATAACCCAACTAGGTTGGGATCGAATCCCACAGGGAATAGGTGTGGAAAGATTACTTGAATAGTGTGAAACTTGACTTAAATCCTAATTTTATTCCGTTAGCTTAAAAAGAGTGTTGTAATTATGTGTAATACTGAAGACTATTGTATTGTGAGAATATAATTAGTTTGATTAAGGAAACCAGTGTTGTGTCCCCTTCAATGGAATGTAATGCTATCGGTGTTAATATGATATATTTCTAATGGAAGGTCCTTTGATATGTAAATGGTTTCTAAGTGACTAACCAATATTTCCCGATAGTTGGGTAGTATTTTCTCTTTATAAGTTTCCCAAATATGAAAGAGTTGCAATTAAGAATAACCAGTTTATGTCAAATAGAACCAACTTATTCCTAAGCGATTCCATTAAACAAGGTTTAAAGCCTTGAGTTTTTGATATTCAATTCTACCAAACCATAACCCACTTTTCCAAGTAAGGAAAGAGTAAAATGGAATTAGTTAATGTTTGCAACCACCAACAATAAATGAATAATGAGAAATGAATAAATATCAACCAACCATTATATATATATTCAATGGTAAACACCCATAGGGTCCACAACCTTAGTATTTAAAAATAGCTACTCATACTAGAATCCAAGCATAAAACAACAAATAAAGTCATAAGGCTTACAAAGGTACACGATTTTATATTCAAAAGCTTCCATAATAATGGAGTATTCAATACCTTCAATGTAGCCTCTTTTTCATACAAGATGTCCACAAAAACCCTAGTAAATCAATTTATAGTGGACCAAAATTCGTGGTCAAGGTTGGACAAAAATGCCCCTATAGAATCCTGCTACAAATGAAGAATGGTCGCCGACCATGTATGCGGTCCGCATAATTGCAAAAGTCATCCCATAATCACAAGCCTTGTAGCCCAGTTCTCCATCGCATTTCCATTATGCGGTCCACAGAGTGATTATGCGATCGCGTACTTCATCGCAAATATGCTCCAGCAAAATCTCCTGTTGTAATTGTGCGGTCATTATGCAGTCCACAGAAGTGTTATGAGGCCACATATTGGACCGCATATTGGACCGCATATTCTTCTCTTCAATGGCTGAAAAAACTACTTCAGTTTGTGGTAGGTTTGCGGTCCACACATCACTTCTGCAGTCGCAAACTTGCCCCGTTTCTGCCCTTGATGGGTTTTTGACTTCTTCTCCATGTTTTTTGGTTCTTCAAGTTTCGTACACTACAAAACATCAAAATTTCATAAGAAATAACTAAAAATTCTTTGAAAGACGAGCTAAAGTCTATAAAAATTAGAATCAAAAGTGCCGAAATTCTACGGTACATCACTGCCCTCCTCATAAGCCCGCCACCATTGGTATTCTTGTCCCGATAGCTGGAAAGTAGTAATAGCAACCCTGCTCATATCCACCATACCCATGGTACGGAGAATACAATGGCACTTATCGAGAAAGCCTTGTGCATCCTCTGTAGCTAGGCCACTGAAAGTAGGAGGATGGTACTTCTTGTACCTCTCGAGCATGAACTCATCCTCCGTAGTTGCTGCTGCCCTAACCTCGGGCTGAACTGGGACAACCGACTGCACTGGTATAACATCTAGGATCTGGTCAACATGGACCCACTACTCTAGGGTACGGGTTGCAAGAGTCTGTGCTCCTTCCCTAACCTGAGATGTGGCCGGTGCAAGTGTAATTAACCCCGTATGAGCTAGAGTACTAAAAATGCTCAAGAACTAGGTGAGAGTCTCCTGAAGAGCAGGGGTAGCAACAGGCACCTTAGGTGGAGCTATTGCTGACTCCTCTATCGCAACTTAGGCAGGTGATCTAGGTGCACCACTGTCACGACCCCAAATCCTAACCGGCCGTGATGGCGCCAATCATGGAACTAGGCTAGCCAACCATTTCATACTATCAATATAAATATCATAATTTTTCCCCAAAAATTAGCAGAATGAGATGAAACAAAATACACATTTCCCAAAAACCTGGAGTTAACTGTCATGAGCATCTAAGACTAAAATTACAATGTACAACATAGTGGCTTGCTACAACAAAAGTGTGAGGTACAAAAGACAAAAAGAAACTATGATCTGAGGGAAGGAAAGGAGGTGAGCTGGGGACGCTGAGCAGCTACCTCAATCCTCGAACAACTCCAAGCTCATCCGGAGATCAACTAGTGAGATGGTCTGGTACCTGGATCTGCACACAGAGATGCAGGGAGTAACGTGAGTATGCCAACTCAGTAAGTAGTCAAAGTAACTAAAAAATTGAGTGTAGTGACGAGCATTTATAAATCATGTAAATCCATATAATGAAAAACAATGGAAATGAATAAATCAAGTCAGAAATCTACAATTCTGAATATTTCATAAAACTCCAGTTTCCATTTAAATAAAACTCGTATAAAAACATTTATCATCAGAGGCTTAGTGTAAAGAAGAGTGAAAAAACCATTTTCATAAAATATAATCCCCTCGGGCACATTATCACTCACAATAAAGCCTCTCAGGCAAGCCTCTCACTCACTCGTGACTCCACTATCAGTATCTCATGCTCTCACTTAACACTCGTACTCAGCAAGTACTATGAACACACGCAACTGCTGCGGCGGGCAGCCCGCTCCACTACTATATATATATATATATAGTAGTGGAGCGGGCTGCCCGCNTTATATATATATATATATATATATGGATCGGGCTTCACGCCGCAGCAATATATGTTATATATATGGATCGGGCTGCACACCGTAGCAATATACTTATTAGATCGGGCTGCACGCCACATCAGATATAGCGCTTGGAAAGATCATTTGAAAACCTAAAATCAATGGTGATATTAGATTTCAAAATATAGATTATTTAAGTATTAAATATACTTAACAAATATACCCTAAAAATTATGAGTATTTTTTTAAAATCGATTCTTGTATAGTAATAAGCTAATAGCATAGTAAAAGATAAAGAGAATAAGAATCTATTACCTAGTCATGACACTTATCTTAAGCCAAACCCAACTTCAAGTTCACCACGGGTAATCTAGCAGAGACTTCAAAAATTATCAAAAGTTATACATATTAAAATTATCAAGTTACCTACACATGAAAACATATATATATATATATATATATGTTTTCATGTGTAGGTAACTTGATAATTTTAATATGTATAACTTTTGATAATTTTTGAAGTCTCTGCTAGATTACCCGTGGTGAACTTGAAGTTGGGTTTGGCTTAAGATAAGTGTCATGACTAGGTAATAGATTCTTATTCTCTTTATCTTTTACTATGCTATTAGCTTATTACTATACAAGAATCGATTTTAAAAAAATACTCATAATTTTTAGGGTATATTTGTTAAGTATATTTAATACTTAAATAATCTATATTTTGAAATCTAATATCACCATTGATTTTAGGTTTTCAAATGATCTTTCCAAGCGCTATATCTGATGTGGCGTGCAGCCCGATCTAATAAGTATATTGCTACGGTGTGCAGCCCGATCCATATATATAACATATATTGCTGCGGCGTGAAGCCCGATCCATATATATATATATATATATATAATCTCTATTGCTGCAGCGTACAACCCGACCCACATATAATATATAACATATATATAGTTGCGGCGTACATCCCGTCCCATAACTATCGACAGTGAAAATAATAACAAGTAGGAAACATGACTGAGTTCACAGATGTTCTATCAGGATAGTGGTAGAATAGTGTAAAGTATCCCGTGAGGGTCTAAACAGCTGGGCACAAGGCCCCAAACATGGCTCACAACCCATAAAAAGTATAAACTTCTGAAGGACAGGATGTCGTAAGGTTTCAAATCGAATACGCGGCTTAATAGTCACTACGGGACGGACCAAGTCACAGTCCCTACCAGTTCACGCCCCCATGCTCGTCACCTAGCATGTGCGTCACCTCATTTATCAAAATAATATCAAATAACGGGGTGTCATACCCTCAGGTTTAGAGTTACAATCGTTCCTTACCACAGAACAACCCAAAAGCTACTCCGCGATGCGCTTTCCCCTCGAATTGGCTCCCAAATGCTCCGAATCTAACCAAAACCGGATTAACATCATCAATATATGGTAACGGAACAAAACCCAATCGAAGGATAGAAATATTAGCACAATTCTCGAAATCCAGCCAAACCCGAGCCCCGGGATCATGCCTCGGAATTCGATAAAATTTACATCAGTAGAATCCTCGTCCTCCCACGATTCTATACATACCAAGAACACTAAAATCGGACAACAATCACCCACTCAATTCCTCAAAAGAAAATTTCAATCCCATGCACTTAACCTCCCCAAATTTTGGGTTTAATTTCAACAATTTTCCGGTTTAATTACTTAGAAAACGATATAGAAACGAGTTATGAAGTTGAAAACCTTACCTCCAAGTGAGACCCTTTGATTTCTTCTTCAAACCTTCTCAAATAGCTCTAAACCCGCTTATCAATGGAGGAAAATGGTGAAAACTGCGCAACAATGGGCTTTAAAACATTCTGCCCAACACTTATGCCCCCTTCAGTGCGATCGCATACCCAGGGATGCGTTCGCGATGCACAGACCAGCCCACTCAATGCGATCGCATAACAACACACGCGATCGCATAGAACAACCCTCCATCCCACGCACGCGCCTCAGAACCTCTATGTGATCGCACCAAAGCCCACGCGATCGCACTGCTTTACCTAACCAACCTATGATCGCAATCCTAACCACGCGATCGTATATAACAAAATGCCTGCCCCACTCTCTTACTCTACGCGATCGTGGATGAACCCACACGATCGCAATGAAGAAATAACTGCTGCTAAAACACCAAAAAACACCAGACTTCTTAAAGCCAAGAAGTGTCCGTTTGAGCATCCGAAATACACCCGAGGCCCCCGGGACCTCACCAATCATACCAACACACTCCATAACATCATCCAAACTTAGTCGAGACTTCGAAACACCAAAAACAACACGAAAACACCAAAATTACATCAAATTCAAGCCTATGAATTTTGAAACTTCTAAAGTTCGCCAATGATGCCGAAACCATCCAAACACATCCGATTGACCTGAAATTTTGTACACATATCCAAAATGACACTACGAACCTGCTCCAACTTTTGGAATCCCATTCCTACCCCGATAGCCTATTTTCCACCACCAAAAGGAAATCGCCAAAAACTACTTTCGCCAATTCAAGCCTAATTCTACACCGGACATCAAAACTTCATCCCGAACACATTCCTAAGTCCCAAATCATGTAACAAAGCTATCCGAGCCATAAAATCCGTATTCCGAGGTCGTTTACTAATAAGTCAACTCCCAGTTGACTTTTTCAACTATTAAGCTAATTTAAGAGACTAAGTGTCTCAGTTTTCACCACGACCACTCCGAACCCGAACCAACCAATCCAACAGAACATAAATAGGCTAAGCAACATATGATAAAGCAGAAACGAGGGAAATGGGGCTAATCTCACGGAACGACCCGCCGGTTCGTTAGATCCTCCCCCTCTTAAACAAACGTTCGTCTTCGAACGGGTACAGAAACATACCTGGAGTCTCGAATAAGTGAGGATATCTGGTCCGCATCTCCCGCTCGGTCTTCCGGGTGGCATCCTCCACCGACTGTCCTCTACACTGAACCTTCACTGAAGTTATATCCTTAGACCTCAACTTTCTGACCTGAAGACCCAAAATAGCCACTGGCTCTACCTCATATGACATATCACCCTCGAGCTGAACCGTGCTGAAGTCCAAAACATGAGACAGGTCACCAAAATACTTCTGGAGCATCGAAACATGGAACACTGGATGAATACTCGATAAGCTGGGAGGCAAGGAAAGTCTATAAGCCACCTCCCCAATTCTCTAAAGCACCTCAAATGGACCAATAAAGCTGGGACTCAACTTTCTTCTCTTCCCGAACCTCATAACACCCTTCATGGGTGACACCTTCAGCAACACCTTCTCCCCAACCATGAAAGACACATCCCGGACCTTCCGATCCGCATAGCTCTTCTGCCTAGACTGCATCGTGTGAAGCCGCTCCTGAATCAACTTCGCCTTACCCAACGCATCCTGAACCAAGTCTGTGCCCAATAGCCTAGCCTTGCCCGGCTCAAACCAGCCAACCGGAGATCTACACCTCCTACCATATAAAGCCTCATACGGAGCCATCTGGATACTCGACTGATAACTATTATTATATGCAAACTCCGCGAGTGGCAGAAACTGGTCCCATGAACCCCCAAAATTAATGACACAGGCACGCAACATATCCTCCAAAATCTGAATAGTACGCTCCGACTGCCCGTGGGTCTGAGGATGAAATGATGTGCTCAACTCGACCTGAGTACCCAACTCTATCTGTACGACTCTCCAAAACTGAGATGTGAACTGAGTACCTCTGTCAGAAATGATAGAAACTGGAACCCCATGCAATCGGACAAACTCCCTGATATAAATCCCAATTAACCGCTCCGAAGAATAAGTAGTACCAACAAGAATGAAGTGCGCAGACTTGGTCAGCCAATCCACAATGACCCATATAGCATCAAACCCCTCGAAGTCCGTGGGAGCCCAGCTACGAAGTCCATGGTGATCCGCTCCCACTTCCACTCTGGAATATCTAATCTCTGAAGCTATCCACCTGGTCTCTGGTGCTCATGCTTGACCTACTGATAGTGGAGACACCGAGCCACAAACTCAACAATATCTTTCTTCATCCGCCTCCACCGATAATGCTGTCGCAGATCTTGATACATCTTCACGGCACCCGGATGGATGGAATACCGCGAACTATGGGCCTCAGCTAGAATCAAATCTCGAAGCCCATCTACATTGGGCACGTAAATTCGACCCTGCATCCTTATGACCCCATCATCACCAATAACCATATCCCTGGAATCACCGCGACGGACCCTGTCCTGAAGAACGATCAAGTGCGGATCATCATACTAGCGTTCTCTAATATGATCATAAAGAGAAGACCTAGAGGCTACACAAGCCAATACCCACGGAGGCTCTAATAGATCCAATATCACCAATTGACCTGCTAAAGCCTGAACATCAAGTGCTAAAGGTCGCTCTGCTACTGGAAGGTAGGCTAAACTCCCCAAACTCTCCGCTCGGCGACTCAGGGCATCGGCCACTACATTGGCCTTCCCCGGATGATATAAGATAGTGAGGTCATAATCCTTGAGAAGCTCCAACCACCTCCTCTGACGCAAATTCAGATCCTTCTGCTTAAGCAAATGCTGCAAACTACGGGGTTTAGTGAAAATCTCACAATGCTCTCCATACAAATAATGACGCCAAATCTTCAAGGTGTGAACAATAGTTGCTAGCTCAAGATCGTGCACTGGATAATTCTTCTCGTGCACCTTCAACTGTCTGGACGCGTAGGAAATCACCCTACCATCCTGCATCAAAATCGCTCCAAGGCCAACTCTCGAGGCATCATAGTAAACTGTATAAGAACCTGAACCCGTAGGAAAAATCAATACCGGAGTTGTAGTCAAAGCTGCTTTGAGCTTCTGAAATCTCTCCTCACACTCCTCAGTCCACTTGAACTGAGCACCCTTCTGGGTCAGTATGGTCATAGGTGCAGCAATAGATGAAAATACCTCTACGAAATGGCCGTAGTACCCCGCCAACCAAGGAAACTACGAACCTCGGTAGCTAATGACGGTCTAGGCCAGCTCTACACTGCCTCTATCTTATTTAGGTCAACCTGAATACCCTCACTGGACACCACGTTCCCTAAGAATGCTACAGAATCAAGCCAGAACTCACCCTTTGAAAATTTCCCATACAATCTCTTCTCCTTCAAGGTCTGAAGCACAAATCTCAAATGCTTCTCATGATCCTCCCGAGATCGGGAATACACCAAGATATCGTCAATAAACACGATGATGAAAGAGTCTAGATAAGGCCGGAATACATTGTGCATCAAGTGCATAAATGCTGCTAGGGCATTGGTCAGCCCAAAGGACATAACCAGAAACACATAATGACCATATCTAGTCCTAAAAGCAGTCTTCAAGATGTTTGACCCCCGAATCTTCAACTGATGATAACCGGAAGGCAAGTCAATTTTGGAAATACCCTGGCACCCTGTAGCTTATCAAAAAAGTCATCTATACGAGGCAAGGGATACCGGTTCTTCACCGTAACCCTGTTCAGCTGCCGATAGTCAATACACATACGCATAGACCCATCCTTCTTCTTCATGAACAACACCAGTGCACCCCAAGGTGACACACTAGGCCGAATGAACCCCTTATATAGGAGTTCCTGAAGCTGTTCCTTCAATTCCTTTAACTCCGGTGGTGCCATACAATAAGGTGGAATAGAAATAGGCTAAGTGCCTAGCACCAGATCAATACCAAAATCAATGTCCCTGTCAGGTGGCATGCTGGCAGGTCTGCAAGAAACACGTCCGGAAAGTCACGGACCACAGGAACCGAATCAATAGTGAGAGTCTCACCACTGACACCCCTCACAAAATCCAGATACGATAAACACCCCTTCTCAACCATACGCTGAGCCTTCAGGTAGGAAATCACCCTGCTAGGCACATAATCAAAAGAACCTCTCCACTCAACCCTCGGACATTCGAGCATATCTAAGGTCACGGTCTTAGCGTCAATTCCATGCCCAATATCACATCAAAATCGACCATGCTGAGTAACAGTAGGTCCACTCGGGTCTCCAGACCCCCAACAGATATCACATAAGACCGATACACACGGTCCAAAACAACAGTATCGCCCACCGGAGTCGACACATGAACAGATGTAACTAAAGACTCACAGGGCATATCCAGAAAATGGGCAAAATATGAAGCAACATAGGATTATGTAAAGCCAGGGTCAAATAAAGACAAATCATCTCGGCTACCAACTGAGACAATACCTTCGATCACTGCATCGGAGGCCATAGCATCTGGCCTTGCTAGAAAGGCATACATACGGGCCTGACCTCCACCTGCTCGACCTCCCCCTCTACAGCAGCCTCTAGCTGACTGACTACCACCCCTGGCTGCCTGGGTGGGTGGTGAAGTAACTGGAGATGATGTCGAAGCCTGGCTCTTCAGCTGAGATGGACCTCCAAGAAGATGAGGACACTGCCTCCTCATATGCCCGAACTCTCCACACACATAACAGCTCCCTGGAGCTGGAGACTGGGACTGAAATGAATCCCTGGAACCAGAATGGTCACTAGGAGAACCATGCATTGAAGAACCCTGAGCTGATGGTGCTCGAGCTGCACTCTGGGCTGGAAGGGCACCGAATTAAGAATAGTCAGGCTGAAAACCGCGGGGACCATGCCCCGAAGATGCACCACTATAGGCTGGGCGGCCTGACTGACTAGGCCTGAATGAACGACCTCTACTATGCTGAAAATGCCCCCTGGAAGGAGCACAACTAGAACCGCCCGATCCACGAGGCCTCTTTTCCTCCCTCTCTACCCGCTCCTGGCGGCAAACCGACTCAATATCTCGAGTAATATCAACAACCTGCTCGAATGTAGCATCTAACACTCTCTCCCGGGTCATGGAAAACGGGAGATAATAAGTAAGGCCATCTATTAACCTCCTAGTCCTCTCCCTATCAGTAGGGACCAACTCGGTGGCATGGAGAGCCAACTCCGAAAATTGCATCTCGTACTGCATCACTGATAGCTCCCCTGACGCAGCTGCTCAAAATGCCTGCACTGCTCCTCCCGGTGAGACTGGGGTACATACTTCTCCAAGAAGATAGTGGAGAACTACTTCCAGATAAGGGGTGATGAACCAATAGTCCCACGCCTCTCAAAAGACTCCCACCAAGTGAAAGGAGCACCTGAGAACTGAAAAGTAGCAAATGAGACCCCACTAGTCTCCAAAATCCCAACAGTACGTAGCATCTTCTAACATTATCCAAAAAACCCTGGGCATCCTCACCCTCAACACCACTGAATGTCGGAGACTGTAGTCTACTAAATCTCTCCAGCCTACGCTGCTCGTCCTCTGGCATAGACGGAACCACGAAGTCCCGAACTGGAGCAGCCGGCTGGGCTGGAACCGCCCCCGGTGTCTGCTGGCCCTGAGTAGCCTTCTCAGTTGTCTGGGCAACTAGAGTCTGACTGCCTCCCCCGACCTGAGAAGTAGCGGCAACTGCCTGAGCAAGGGTGGTACGCATAGTCAAGATCTGAGCCAAGGTCTCCTGAAGACCTGGTATAACAATAGGCACTGCTGGTGCCTGAGCCTGTCCCGCTGGAGCATCTGCGGTGGGAAACTGATCCTAAGTAATAGGGGGATCAACTGATACTTCCCTGACTATCACACGAGCTGGATCCTACCTCTACCACGGCCTCGACTGCGGCCTCGACCTCTCGTTGGTCTAGCTGGTGGCTGATAATCCTGGTCGGTAGCGCGAGTCCTCACCATCTGTGAGAGAAATAAACAATAGAAGTTTAGATTTCCAGAATCAACAAAATGGCCTGACAGAATTCAAGAAAATGAGATTGTTCCTAAAGGTTTCGCAGCCTCTCGAAGATAAGTACAAACGTCTCCGTACCGATCCGCGAGACTCTACTAAACCTGCTCATGACCGTTGAGTCCTATGTAACCTAGGCTCTGATACCAACTTGTCACGACCCCAAATCCTAATCGGCCGTGATGGCGCCTAATGGAGCTAGGCTAGCCAACCATTTAAGACTATCAGTATAAATCTCATAATTCTTCCCCAAAAATTAGCAGAATGAGATGAAACAAAATACACACTTCCCCAAAACCTGGAGTCAATTGTCATGAGCATCTAAGACTGAAATTACAATGTACAACATAGTGGCTTGCTACAACAAAAGTCTGAGGTACAAAAGACCAAAAAAAACTATGATCTGAGGGAAGGAAAGGAGGTGAGCTGGGGACGCTGAGCAGCTACCTAAATCCTCGAAAAACTCCAAGCTCGTCCAAAAATCAACTAGTGAGATGGTCCGGTACCTGGATATGCACACAGAGGTGCAGGGAGTAACGTGAGTAAGCCAACTCAGTAAGTAATCAAAGTAACTAAAAACTTGAGTGTAGTGACAAGCATTATAAATCATGTAAATCCATATAATGAATAACAGTGGAAACGAATAAATCAAGTCAGAAATATACGATTCCGAATATTTCATAAAACTCCAGTTTCCATTAAAAAAAACTCGTATAAAAACATTTATTATCAGAGGCTTAGTGTAAAGAAGAATGAAAACAACATTTTCATAAAATATAAGCCCCTCGGGCACAATATCACTCACAATAAAGCCTCTTGGGCAAGCCTCCTAGTCACTCGTGACTCCACTATCAGTATCTCATGTTCTCACTTAACACTCGTACTCAGCAAGTACCATGAACACATGCAACTGCTGCGACGGGCAGCCCGCTCCACTACTATACATACATATATATATATATATATATATATATATATATATAACATACGCTGCGCTGTGCTGCCCGATCCATATGATAGTCGACTGTGCTCACTGGGGGTGTACAGACTTCTGGAGGGGCTCCTTCAGCCCAAGCGCTATATCTGCTGTGGCGTGCAGCCCAATCTAATAAGTATATTGCTGCGGCGTGCAGCTCGATCCATATATATATAATCTCTATTGTTGCGGCGTGCAGCTCGACCCACATATAATATATAGCATATATATCGCTGCGGCGTGCAGCCCTTCCCATAACTATCGACAGTGAAATTAACAACAAGTAGCAAACATGACTGAGTTCACAGATGTTCTATCAGGATAGTGGTAGAATAGTGTAAAAGTACCCCCTTGAGGGTCTAAACAGGTCGGCACAAGGCCCCAAACATGGCTCACAGCCCATGTCAAGTATAAACTTCTGAAGAACATGATGTCATAAGGTTTCAAATCGAATGCATGGCTTAATAGTCGCTATGGGACGGACCAAGTCACAGTCCCTATCGGTGCACGCCCCCACGCTCGTCACCTAGATGCGTCACCTCATTTATCAACAGAATATCAAATAACGGGGTGTCATACCCTCAGGTTTAGAGTTACAATCATTACTTACCTCAAAATAGCCCAAAAGCTACTCCGCGATGCGCTTGCCCCTCGAATTGGCTCCCAAATTCTCCGAATCTAACCAAAATCGGATTAACATCATCAATATACACTAACTGAACAAAACCCAATCGAAAGATACCAATTTTAGCACAATACTCGAAATTCGGCAAAACCCGAGCCTCGGGCCCATGCCTCGAAATCGATTAAATTTACATCACTCGAATCCTCATCCTCCCACGATTCTATACATACCAAGAACACTAAAATCGGACCACAATTGCCCACTCAATTCCTCAAAAGAAAATTCCAATCCCATGCGTTTAACCTCCCCAAATTTTGGGTTTAATTTCAACAATTTTCCGGTTTAATTACTTAGAAAACGATATAGAAACGAGTTATGAAGTTGAAAAACTTCCCTCCAAGTGAGCCCCTTTGATTTCTTCTTCAAACCTGCTCAAATAGCTCTAAACCCGCTTATCAATGGAGGAAAATGGTGAAAATTTCGCAACAATGGGCTTTAAAACATTCTGCCCAGCACTTATGCCCTCTTCAGTGCGATCGCATACCCAGGGATGCGTTCTCAATGCACAGACCAGCCCACTCACTGCGATCACATAACAACATACGCGATTGCATAGAACAACTCTCCATCCCACACACGCGCCTCAGAACCTCTACGCGATCGCAGCAAAGCCCACACGATCGCACTGCTTTACCTGACCAACCTATGCGATGTCAATCCTAACCACGTGATCGCATAGAACAAAATTCCTGCCCCACTCTTTTACTCTACGCGATCACGGATGAACCCATGCGATCGCAGTGAAGAAATCAGTATTGCTAAAACATTAGAAAATAACAAACTTCTTAAGGCCAAAACGTGCCCATTTGAGCATCCGAAATACAGCTGAGGCCTAAGGACCTCAACCAATCCTACCAACACGCCCCATAACATCATTCAAACTTATTAGAGCCTTAACACCAAAAACAACACGAAAACACCAAAATTTCACACATATCCAAAATGACACTACCAACCTGCTCCAACTTCCGGAATCCCATTCCAACTCCGATAGCTTATTTTCCACCATCGACCGAAAATCACTAAAAACTACTTTCACCAATTCAAGCCTAATTCTACACCGGACATCAAAACTTCATCCCGAACACACTCCTAAGTCCCAAATCACCTAACGAAGCTATTCGAGCCATAAAATCCGTATTCCGAGGTCGTTTACCAATAAGTCAACTCCCAGTTGACGTTTTTCAACTATTAAGCTAATTTGAGAGACTAAGTGTCTCATTTCTCACCACGACCACTCCGAACCCGAACCAAGCGACCCAACACAACATAAATAGGCTAAGAAACATATGATAAAGAAAAAAATGGGGGAAATGGGGCTAATCTCATGGAATGACTGGCTGGGTCGTTACAACCACGTACCCCTCCTCGCCCTCTGCCCTAGCTTCTCGCAGCTCTAGCAGGGGGCGCGGGAGTTTGATCATCAGGGCCTCACTATATTTGAGAGAATAGAAAGACAAAGATTCATAATTTTGAAGTCAGCAAATTTGCACAGTAAGGAATCAAAGAAGTGAAGTTTCCTAATAGTTCCTTAGCCTCTCGAAGATAAGTACATACGTCTCTGTACTGATTCGCGAGAAACTACTAAAATTTCTTGTGACTTGTAATACCTATGAACCTAGATCTCTAATACTAACTTGTCATGACCCCAATTTCCCTGCATATGATTTCGTCATGGCACCTAATCTCTAAGACTAGGTAAGCCTAACATACATGCAGAATTTAATTGAGATAATGATAAACAGAACATAAATAGAACTACTATCATAAATAGAACTCGCAACTCAACATAACTAAACTCCCGAAATCCGGTGATACCAAGTCACAAGCTCTACAAGATTATTGTCATGCCCCAAACCTGAATAGGCGTGGCTGGCACTCGGTGCCATACTCGGCTCGAGCGTACCACTCTATAACTATGAACTCTGGAGGGGTAACCCTCAACTTAGGCCGATGAGGCCATATTCTAAATTTGAAAATAATGTCTACAACCAGCAATACCAAACTAAACATCTACATAGGGCTGGGAAAGCCACGATAAGCCTCTAGGGATAATTGAACTATATCATGGTCGGGATAGGGCCTCAACCTACCCATCAAACTTGTATATATAAACTGGACTCTAAGGTATTAATTTGTAACTCCGAGGAAGTGGAGCTTACTAACCAAGCTGATATTTGACTTTGCTACTGGGAAGGTCTATCCAGCTGTCTATAAGGACCTGCAGGCATAAAATGCAGCATCCCTAGCAAAAGGGACGTTAGTACAAAATTATGTACCGAGTATGTAAGGCAACAAAATAACTAAACGTTGAAACTTAACTAATAATATAATAACTGAAGGTACGTGGGAGTCAAATATAATTGAAGATATGCTTACCTGCTAATACAAACTCATTTCTCTCAATATCGTAAGTGAAATAGTTTTCCAGTCCTATAAGGCTCGGTATGTGTAACTACTATGTCGTAGTCGGCTCGCTCATAGGCGCTCGACCATACTAGGCTCTGTATCTCGCCCATTCTGGGTTTGCTCATAGGTGCTCGACCACAGTAGGCCCGGTGAAAATACTATAATATCGTATATATATAGACTCTCTGCTCTCTTGGCTGAAAGAAGACAATACTAAAATGAATATGAATTTCTGATAAGGGAGAATACTGTAGCTTATGAGACTAGGATAATGTACATAAATTCAGGAATAAGAACTTCTCTTTATAGCTCGTTATCAAACGCATGTAGTTACGTGATCATGCCAAAATGAAGGAATGGTTTAGACTTAACATACCTTAACTATGTTGAGTCCTTAATACTTTCCAAGAAATTTTCAAACAACTCAACTCAATCTACCACAACATAAGGAGATTCAAAATCAGTGTTGAGTCCGCAACTTAAACTAGTAACTCGTTTACGTAAATTTAGGCAGCATCTCCCCTGTAACAAGGCCCTCTTCCAATACTATATACCAAAAACAACATGAATACAATAATAACATGTATACATCATTTTCCAACCTTATCTCCATTATAATATACCACAAAACAACCCACACACCCTAATCACTTCATACATAAAACGACAATAGAAGTAGTGTCAAAAAATCTAAAAAAATGTAACGATGAACGACCAACCCACCATTCCGTCATCATGTGGTATTTCTACACACCTTTTCTCCTCCAAAACTCCATAAAATATCATCACAAGAGGCCAACACGAGTGGACTACAAAACAGTCCACTAAAAGTGAAATAAATCGAACTCACTGCTTCCGATCACCGTCATGTTACATCTCGCGCTTTCGTACGTTAAAGTTTCATCTTTAGTTAATTGACTTAGACTTGGGGATGAGATTATCTTGATATTATAAGCGTTTATGCTATTTATAACAAGAGATAAGTAAGTTCCGTGAAAGATAAAGGATGAACGAATCAAAGAAAATGAGTTTCGTTGAAGATTTTCGATTTGGGATAAAAATGGTTCGAGCTATAATACCCAGTATTTATGGACTAGTGCCGTACATGTACCATATGACCATGATATTATGATGTATAAAGTGTATTAAAAATGAGTAGTATTTTAAGTAATTTGAGATAATTCTTAATTACGTGGGTAATTGGTTAATTGTTAGTTTAATGGGAGATTAACCATGTAATTAAGGATTTGTAGATAATTTTAGGTGGGGAAAAAACCTTCCACTTGGAAGAAAGTGGAAGAATATTTAATAAGTGATCTTGACATTAGGAAATCAAATTAAGTGGGCACATGGATAATACTCATAGCCATCTTGCAAACACATAGAAAGGGGGTTTGTATTAGTCATCCTTACACATTGTCTTGAGTGAATATCAAAATTCATTTTGGGAGGAGATTTGAAATTTCATATGAAACTTCATATTACAACAGAAACGGGAGTTCTTGGTTAGTAAAGGAACTCATACGAAATTGCACTGCGTAATAACAACGGGATTTTGCAATTCCAAGGGAGTACGGCTCAATCCTTCTCAAGAATATTTTATGGATTTTTCCCTACTCCAGGTATGCTAAGGCTAATCCCTTCCTTCATTTTAGCATGATCTCATAGTTACATGAGTTTTATAACTAGGCATAAAGAGAATTTTACTGAAAATATGGCATGCAGATATTAAAAAAAAACGAACAAAGACCGGTAATCGTTGCCAAAGGTGTAATTAAATCGTTGATGTTGAAAAAAGAGTGCATATGTATCATCAGTTGATTCATAAACACATGCAAGTGTTTTTCCTAATGTTTCTATAATTTTAAAGATTTTTAAATATATTTATTCGCATAGTTTATTAAATAAATTATTAATTGCATCACAAATAATTTTATGATGATTTTATAATCTAACTTCATCATGTATATCCATATTATGCTTTAAATATTTTTGGTGCATTTATTATAATTGCATTTGCATTTTTAAGGCTAAAATTGCACATTTTGCAATAATAGCCCATATACACTTATAATTACTTATCTATGCAAAAATAACTTTTTTTATATTTTTATAGTGATAAATAATTGTTGTTAACCATTTTTATGCACAAATACTATTTTCACTATTTTATTTATCATTTTTACAAATTATTTTATTAATTAAAAATGGGTATTTAACTAATAGCCCTAAATTCCTCCTATTTTTCGGACCTAGGCTACCCAAACCAGCCCACCCAGCCAACACTAAAATTTCCTAGACCAATAACCCCCATCCAAAAATCAACAACCCAATTACTCCTACCCGGTCGCGACCCGTGTATCGACCCGCCCCGTTCTCATTTAATCCTGGCCGTTGATCTCCCAAGATAACGGCCCCCGTTCAGTCCCTTTCTTTAACTAACCAACCCTGACCCTATTCCCCTCATTCCCTCTCACCCGCCGTCACAAAACTCTCTCAACTCCCCTTTTTGAAGAACCATAACCCTAGCCGTCACACCCTAATCCCCTCTTCTAATCCCCATTTTAACGAGATTTCCTTCTTATTTCCTTACAATATTAGAATCTTCTCGCTACTGGTTGATTCTTTATGATGTTACTTGGTACTTGCCTAAACATGGAAAGTACTATCTCTCCGATTCTGTTCTATTTCCAGTAGCTGGACTATATTTTGTTTGATTTTGTACTATGCAAATCCGATATTGTTCGGATTTCTGGGATCTACACCTTTCCTAAAAAACTAGGTTTACCGAATTTCTCTCTTAAATTGATTTCAAAATTGATTTTGCATGTTTTCTTTCCTTGTTTCGTTGTTTATTTTACTTTGTTTCCTTATATGTTTGCCCGATTTTTCTTTTGTCAATATTCATCTGGCCCTAATTTAGGGTTTTCTGATCTCTTTATATCGGAACTAAATTAGTTTGATTATTTGATTTTTAGTGTTATTCGTGTCTATATTCGTCTATGCTACCGTACTTATGTATATTCCGTTGATATTTGTTTTCCTCAAAAAACTAGGGTTTACTTTGTTTTTCTTCATATCTAGTTCTTTATTGATTCTGTGTGTACCACTTCCTTATTTGTGTTTAATTTTACAATTTTCCTTGTTCACTTGATTCAATCTCTGCTACTATATAACCCCCCCTTTCTCTTTTAAGTCAGACCGGGAATCACTGTAATCTCACTAAAAAGTTAAGATTTGGCTCTGTGTTCTCTTTGCTATCTAGTTTTATCTCTGATTTTTGGCCGGCTGAAAGCCAAGGCCAAATATTCTGGGTTCTCTACTATTGTGGTGTTATTCTTTCTTTTCTCACCTAACTGGTGAGTTACTGTACCTTTGCCATTTTAGTTTTATGCATTTGTGACATGTGTTTATGATCCAACATGTTTAAAGTTTATTTTTTGAGCATGATTCTGTCAATTTCATATTTTCTCGAGTCTCTCTAGTTCTCTAAGTAATACTGTTAGTTCTGAGACTGTTTGTTTGAATAATATGAATCCTCTTAGGTATTAGCTTAATAAAATTTAATTTGCTTCCCGTATACAACTTTGTTAGTTATGCACTTGCCCTGAATCTTTAGTAACCTCTTAGGGTAATGCTAGAATATTTATTAGTTCATATATTCTGAATCTTTACAAAGTTTGTCTTGTTATGCTTGATCAGTGTTAAGCCCTTTTCTGTCACTCATGTACCCTAGTAACCTATCTTTTAGCATGTCTTTAGTTCATTTGATTCCCTATGATTATTTGACTTTTTGCTTTGATACCATATCTAAATACTGTTTGTGAATGAAAAAAGCTTGTCCTTAATGCTAGCATGTACACTTAGCCTAATTAGACCTTTCAGGCTTTAACTTGTTAAGTACTATGCGTTTGAGCATGAACAAATCTTGCCAAATTATTTTCTTAGATGTTTCAATGAAATTCTGCCTATGTGTTCAAATCTTGCTATCCATTACTCTGTGTTTTGAGCTCTGTTATGTTGGCTTCCTAAGATTAAGTATGTCTTTTCAAGTCTGCTCCTTGGCCATTGCCTCCTTTTATGTGCTGCTTATTCCCATGCTTAGGTCCTTTAGGTTCTGTCCTTAAACTCCCTAGTGTGAGCACTGCTCGGGGTCCATGTGAGACCCTTGTGAACTCTGACACATTTGGGTTTGGTTTCTAATCTCCCTTGAACTGTTTCTGATCATTTTTTCTCTAGTGTGAGCACAGCTGGGGGTCTATGTGAGACCCTTGGGAACTCTCACACACTAGAGATTTGGGTTCTGTGTGCTATGGGTGAATCATTCACCACTGGTTATTGTGTATCCATGAATATAAGCCTTGGAGCTGTTATAGGTTGAAGGCCTGGGTTGCCCAAGTGTATTTGGGCCTGTTGTAGGCTCTCTATAGCTTATTTTATTCTGTGATTCATTCATTAACCTGGTTTGTAATAATTTTGTAACAACAATTCTGTGGTATTTAGTAAAATTGGGAAGGGTTTCTTATTTTCATTTGCAAAGTCGGGTAGAAATCCTGCCTATAGGGTCTCTATTTGTGTTGTTTGTTTTTCTTATAAGTTCTATAATATGTTGTTGATATTGTATAGGTTATATATTGTGTTTACATGCTAGAAATCTTTCCTATAGGACTACCGCTATGATCTGTTAAAAATCCTGCCTTTAGGTGTATCAGTTTGCCCAGTAATTTTGTGTTAGCAACCATGCCCATAGGATCAATACTTGGCTTAATTGTTTTCTAGCCCAATATGTGTAAATTCCTGCTTATACACTATCTAATGGTAGAAATCATTCCTATAAGGTTAAAAGCAGTTCACTTGTAGAAATCATGCCTTTAGGGTTAAAAGCAGTTCATTTATAAAAATCATGCCTATAGGATTCTACTAACTAATTCTTAATACGCTTCTTCAATTATCACTGTCAATCACCTCGACAACATGCCTATAGGATTAAATACATAATTCTGGACATATTCTTGTGATTTGCTATTATTCACTATTGTATGAAACGCCCAAATATTGCATTGAGCTAAAATCAGTAGGCAAATATACATGTAGGTCCTAATACTCGCGTTAAGGAACTGATTCTATATACGACTACCTGCATGTTCAACATCACATAGATATACTGCCTATAGGACTCTACGATTAATAAAACCTTCTAATCAATTGTGTGCATTTGATGTTTATTTGTGGAGGTTAATTTGAGCTCATATCTGTCTTTATTTGAAAAGTCCTAACTGTTTTGTATGTCGCCTAGTATTTTACAATTTTGAGCAACTTAGGTAAAGTCTAGAAGCATCCTAAATAGAGTTCCCAATGCCTCCAGAACCATAGGTAAGGGACAGGTAGTGTACGCATAGGGCACAAGGTAGAATCAACTAGAGCGCTTTAGGTAAAAACTCAAAGATAGTAATCGGGTAGCTGGAGATGATAGTCTGTGCCCGCTGAATAATATGAGTAACACCTCCGTCTTGGGGGAGTTACAAAGTATTATTTATGTTTCACTGGGTGATCCTATAGGATAAAAAATTTAGGAGCCCCCCCATCCCTATTAAATAGTTTCTTCGCTTTCTTAGACTAATTCACAAAATTTAAGTTCGGCCGGGACGCACCGTTGTGGACCTCGAGGGGTGCCTAACACCTTCCCCTCAAGATAATTTGAGCCCTTACCTGATCTCTGGTGATGCAAACTAGCATAATCTGATTTATTTCCTATAGGTGCCCTAACGCACCTTAATCCGTTAGGTGGCGACTCTCCCAACAACCAATTCCTTTTCCCTTCTCTCAAAAGGAGTTGTAAAATGTCGAAACCCGATTTCGCGAGAAAAAGAGGGCGCAACAGTTGATATGCAAAATTTTAACTGAACGTAATTCCTGGAATTAGATTTATCATAAAAAACCCCCACCATCTAATAAAATAATTAACATCTTTCCTTTGCCACTTGAATCTGGAAAGAAAGAAATTCATCACCTGAAGCCTTTGATGTCACTGAATTTTCTTTTGTTTCCATCTAATTTAATGTTGTTGGTAACAATAAGTTCATACTCCCGAATTTATATACATTACCCTAGTCTCATAAGTTACAGTAATCTCGTTTATCGGGACTTTATATTCAATTGAGTATTGTCTTCTTCCAGTTAAGAGAGAAGACGTTCTCTATATATATATATCGGTAGGCAGGTCCCTATTAGGCAACCTCTGATCAGACGGTAAGTTATATACCAAGCCTACTATGGCCGAGCGCCTATGAGCGAGCCCAGTTAGCCGAGATACAGAGCCTAGTATGGTCGAGCGCCTATGAGCGAGCATACTACGGCAGAGCAGACATATACATATACCGAGCCTTATAAGGCCGGACAACTATTTTACTTATTATATTGATAGAGTTGAGTCAGTATCAGCAGGTAAGCATGACTTCATATTATATTTGACTCCCAGTTACTTTCAACTATTATATTATAAGTTCAGTTGCAGCTTTCAGCTATATTATTGCCTTGCATACTCGATACATTATTTCGTACTGACGTCCCTTTTTATGGGGACACTGCATTTCATGCGTGCAGGTTCAAACACACAGACGGGTAGACCTCCTCAGTAGGTGTTGCCCGAGTTCAGATTTATCGGTAGAGTTCCACGTCCTTCGGAGTTTCCAGGTCTAGATTTTTGTGTACATCCTGTATATATATGTATATAGGTTATGGGTAGGTCGGGGCCTTATTCTGATCACAATACATCCAACAGTAGAGGCTTGTAGACATATACTGTCAGTTAGTGCAGTATATTGGTCTTGTAGGCCTTGTATGTATATTTTGTTGGTTTGTCAGCTGTAGTAGCTAGGACAGCTTTGTCGGCCCAGCTTTATATTGATGTTTAGTCAGCGGTAGTTTCCGTTCAGTTTTATATTTTGCATCCAAATTGTCTTGCAATGTGGCCCCATGTCCAAAGTATGACATTATATGTTCAAAGTCCCTTAGTCGCAAGTTGGTACGCAAGGATAGATGAGGCACCGGGTGCCAGTCTCGCCCCTCCAGGTTTGGGGTTTACATGTCCCATGAGTTCTAACCATTAGAAAACAAATTTATCAACCTTCCTTGACATTTAAACCTTAAATACAGAAATTAGGAATTTTCGTAGCTATGAAGTACCTTCCAAAACTCAAATTACAAATAAAAAGAGAGGCGATATAGCGATACTTACGCCATAGCGATCATTATAACTATTAGAAAGTATCTGTTAGGCACAATTGGACCCACTTAGGCCCGGGACCGACCCACTTAGCCCAGACCATTAGTTCGTGGTCCCGATCCCGGGCCGGTTCCTACAAAAAAGCCCGCGAAGCCTAGGATGACTTAGGACCGGCCTACGAAGCTCGGGCACACTTAGGACCAGAACACTTAGGAAAGGACTACGAAGCCCGTTTAGGACCGGGCCCGGCCCACTTACAAGCGTTAGGCACTAGAATCCTAGAAGGGATGCATATTTAATTTAGTATGATTCTCATCCCTAGTAAAGAGAGAATGATAGGGGACTCGAGGAGTTAGTGAGATGGTGCAAGTCGTGCTAAAAGAAAAAGAATGTTTTGTCGAAGTTCTTAGAATAAGGTAATAGGCAAAAATTAGTAGGAGAATAAGAAGAGAGTAAACGAAGCATTATGAGTAAGATATTATAAGTGGGTGTAAAGGTAATTCAAAATATGACATGATGATAGAGTCAATAGTTAGGTGAAGGAAAAGACAAGGAGAGACATGCCTTGAGACAATGAAAGAGTATAAGCCCTAAAGTCCTATCCTCATTTCGAGAAATGAGTTGGTGAGTCCAACGTGATTACCAGAAGGAAAGTTAGAACCCCGAAATAATATAAATTAGTATGGGATAGTCAACAAGATATACTTAATGTGAATTATAGATCGTAAGATTTGATCATCGTCGACTTTGTGAGAATTTCAAAGATCACGTTACGAAAATAATAGAATGGAAAATAGAAGAATAACCTTTAAAGGTCATTCAGGAAGACGCTTTCCTAAAGCAAGCACTGTGAGTAGAGTTAAGCTTAAGGGACTAAGTGTGCCAGTTACACAAGGTGTCACCCCCATGCGTATAATATTCAGTTATCCTTGGTACTTAAGGGTTACCGCAAGGCAAGTAAGATGTCAATGAAGATGTGAAAATGTGCTAAATATGATGAGGTAACTATGGACTATAAAAGGAAGAATGTGGTAAAAAGGCGAGAGGAATGAGATTGCATTTATTCAGATCCTATAGATATGTTGCGACTCACGAACATTATGCAAGCAATACGCTGGTAAGAGGCAGTAAGGGTTCCCGGCAATAATGTTAATTGGTAATTAATATGAATGGATAATTGATACATAATGAGCTAGTGTGAGGGGTAAGTCAAGATAAAAAAACATATCCCAAAAGGGGTTACGTAGAATATAGATATGAGAATGAACCAACTAGTAGTTTGTAGTGGAAGAGCCTAGTTATGGTTAGATGAGAGGTCACATATAAATCATCAGATCATGCAAGATAAACGTAGTGAACCCAGTCTCGCATATACGAGATCGCAATCCTTGAAAAATTTTCAGATACGAGTTGAGTACTTCAACGAAAGACTAGTTAAGGAAATAAGGAAGAAGGCTTCAACCTAAGGATAGTGACCTAAATAAGCAATGATCTTGTAACAACCGTCTCACTACAACATCGTTTGCACCCTATAAGTAAGTGGCATCTACTGTGACTAATGAACGAGAACTAAAATCAAAAGTAACATTCGAGATCATATATATTGCATGGAATTCCAATATGTTTGTGCACTAAGAGAAGCAAGTATTCATGCAAAATGTTGTAGATTGCTTACATTTAGAGACAATTGTGAAGGCACAGAAGGAAATCTATGGTGCTAGCAATTTAAAAAAAGATTGCGAGTGGTATAAATAGAAATTTATAGGTCTCAAGCTATAGTATGGTAGAGCGATAAGGTTTTAGGTAGATATGAATAGGATAAAAAAATGTGAGTAAGAAGGTGACAATAATAGGTAAGGCCTCAGAATTAAGTCCAGCAAAACAAGAGAGCTGATTTTTCTTAACTTATAGAAAGCTCAGTATAGCATGAATGAACTCAAAGGAGTTTAAACCAGGATCATTAGAAGATATGGAATGATACCCTTGTAGTAAAGTAAGGGTGTAATGGTGATAAATGATAAACGATAATAGGATACTTGAGCCCTAGTGACAATATATTAAGTACGAGTTTTCATGTAATCAGTGGTAAATTATAGGTCAACATTAAGGTGAGTGAACAATAGATTGATAAAATTTTCAAAGTACGAGAGGATATTTGGATGGCATTCTTTAGCTGAACAGTAATAAGGAACCATTAAGAACTTCGATTTATACATATAGGATAAGTAGTGAGAGAGTAACTTGGAGTTGAGTAGTAGACCTCGGTAATAATAAACCGAAGTTAGAGTTATGATATAGTATGACCTACCTTGATGTAGTAAATCATAGATAACCGAAGCTATGAAACAAGATGTAGAAATAGCCATAAATTTGAAAAAGTACCAAGCGAAGAACTTCAGTACACCTATAGATGCCTAGAAGGATAGGTTGTCATAGTTCTGTATATGTTCATAAAGTGAGGCCTAAAGATTGGCTAAAGGATGGAGGAAATAGGAGAGAAGAGTCCCATAGGCTCGCATGCAAGGATAGAGTCGTATAAGGTATATGACACAAGGTAGCAACAATTACGAGATTAGAAGAATTTTTATCGTAAGTCGTGGTGTGATAAAGAGGTCTAATGGGGGGAATGCCTTGGCGTTTGAATTTATTTGTGGAACAGTTTATAGATGGTAAGGATAGTATTAAAGTATTCGTAGGAGCTATAGATTATGACACTTTTACGTCCCATGTTTTCGTACGTGAGAGTACGTTGTAAATCAATTGATGTAAGATCGGAAATGAGATTATATTTGGAAGTATATAAAGTAAGTTAATCGTGTTGATGTAGAGGTTACAAATATTTCATATCATGAATAACAAGTACCAAGAGGGTTGGAAGTCTTATAAGCTAAACGAATTGAAGAAAATAAATTTCGTCAGAAGTCGACAAGTTGAAAATGTTATAACATGTACTTTTGGGGTGAGACTAGGGTTCTTAACATGATAAGGAGGTTATTTTATGAGTTATTATAGTCGTATGATAGTCGTATCTTGAGTTTCTAAGTCAAACGAGTTGTGGATAAAAGTTGGAAAAAGTCATAACAAGTTACATTCATAATGTGCTGAAAATTATGTCAAATATATCAGAGCTTTTCTCTCAATGTAATAATAATTAAGAGGTGATACACCTATAATATTGAAGGTTATTTTCTAATTCATTAAACCGTTCATCGATATAACATCTGAGTAGAGAGATATTCGCATTTTCACAAGACTGAACAGAAGCTCCCTTTGGCACCCGTTTAGGCGATTGATATATCTTGATATATATGTGACGCCTAAATCTCGTTGTAACTCAATATTTTCACTCTCTTAAGACCCTAGACACCTAAAAACTTTCTTTCGAATTTCTCTCATGATCCAAGACCGAAACCAAGGGAAAACAACACAAATCAAGTGTCGGGAATCCCGTGTCGCTAGTGAGTTTCTTATTCTTCTTGTGGTGTCTGATTTTGGTGTGATTCCAGGTCGTGTGGGGAGTTGTTTAAAGTGGTTTATTTTCTGTAAAATACTCTCCCAAGAATTTCATATCAACCCTAGGTGATTTCAAGTATTCCAAAGTGATTCTAGTGCTGAGAAATCCGAATTGATCGCTAATTTCTCTTCCTTGTTCTTGTGGCTGTGTTGGAAGGATATTTCGTGGTGAACAAATATCAAATTGGAGCTTTTTTATCTGTTTAACGGCAAGGAACCTCTTAATCTACATGTAGTTAAGCTTATCCATGTTACGACTAAGTCCTTGAAGCTAGAACTTGTGAGATATCGATCGAAAGGCTTGTTAGTAATGTTGTTGATTGTTGGAGTGTTTGGGAGGTGTTCTTGCAGTATTTTATAGCTGAAAAATTTATGGAATAACCTGAGCATATTTTGTTGTTATTAAAAAAATTTCTTGAGTATACATAAGAGGGAAATGCTTCAAAATATAGTGTTATTAGACATGAAGTGAGCTTGCCGCTCGACGTGTTATTGTGCTGGTTGTGTTTCTTATAGCTACTGGTTGTTGTTTGGGATGTTTGATGACTTTTAGTAACTAATGGTATGCAGTACAAACAGGGGATGTGTTGTCCATTTTCTTTTAAAATATTGGTTTTTACATATGAGAGTTACAACGCTTATGCAATGACAGCGAAGTCGGTTTACTCATTGGAGAAATAAGAAGCTCATATCGAGCTTGGTTGACGATTGGAGAGAAAATTGTAAAGGTATGTTAAATAAAGTGAATTGAATGTAAACGATACGTTATTCGATAACGGATCTACTCCCAGCAACTAAGGTTGTCCATTTGTTCTTTCCTTATAAAGTTACTCTAAGAAAGTATGTGTGGTCCTTGAATCCTATTGAGGTTCATATTGATGGTATGGGTGTCCCTAATGTTAATCGAAGGTACAACCTTACACTACTCCGAAAGGTTTAGAACGTGATTCCATGAGTCTAACATGCGTTATATATAAGTATCTATTTTACTCTACCAAGCTGCATTATAGTTGGCCGGGTACGACCACTAGTCAGTTGGGTTTTAACGAGCTCTACATAGCCAGTTACGATTCTACCAAGGCTTATGATGGCCGGGTACGATACGATGATGATGATTCCCACAAAATCCTTTTTTTAGAAGTTTATGTATGTAAGGCCTCGTAAATTTTTAAGAAAAACCAAGAAATTTCGTAGTGCCAAGTTAGATTTATGTGTCTTACTATTGAACAGTACACTACAAACTTAGAGGAAATGTTTTGCAGAAAAAAGAATTTCTGCGGCGCATTATGCGGCCGCATAATCACTCTGCAGACCGCATATTGGCCGCAGAGTGAAGCAGAAAAATTGGCCAATTTTGAGGTCAGCTGTGCGGTCAATTATGCTACCGCATAATTATTATGCGAGCCGCATAATTTCACTTGAGTTTATGCAAAGGGGGTTCTGCGGTGAATTATACGACCTCAGAACAAGTATACATACTACATAGTGGTTGCAGAGCTAGGCAAACAAATTCAAGTTCTGGGAGCTTCTTTTGCGGTCACTTTGCGGACCGCATAACCGTTATGCGGTCGCATATGTGACTGCAGACCTGTGTCGGGGAACCCATTTTTCTTATTTTAAACCTGATCCTATTCCGATAAAACACCCTTTTTAGATCAGTTTGAGCCCATTTTTCTGACATTTCCTAGAGAGAGAGGGAGTTCTAGAGGGAGGGCCTAATCTTCATAAAATTGATCTTCATTACCACTTAAAGCTTTGAGGATATTCAAGTGAGGCACCAAATTCTTCATCCTAAGAGGTAATAATTCATCACCCCGCCTCATAGTTCAAAACATAGCTATAATGGGATACTATTGTGATAGTTAATGGGGATCGGGGTGATTATCTTGCATACATTTAAGATAAAAGAGTGTATGGAGAATGTAAGCTAAGAATGGTAGTGAATGGGTTATGGAAGATGAAACCTCCCATGAAAAGATCCTTGAAACCTTAATAAACACTTAGTATTTGATAAAATGCTCAAGTGAGCTAAAACCATGAATGTCTTCCTGATTTTTGGTTCAATTTGTTATATTGCTAAAATAGATTGAGGTTGCTAAGAGTTCCGGATAATTGTAGAGTCAAAGAATCTCAATTGAGGTATGTATGGCTAAAACCCCTCTTCTTAGAAATCGAACCTCCATGGTGCTCCCACAATTGGTGTAAGTTTCAATCATGATTGATGTAGGGGATGACATTTGGAACGTGCTTGTGTTGTAAAGACTTTATGTATAATATGTATTCAAATGCTCCCCGTTATGCTATGTTGTTACTTGGTGATGTATTGAAGTATGGAACATGTGTTAAATTTCCAAAGTCTGTGACAACCTCTATATGTTCATGATTCACGTTTTCTCGCATGTGTACTTGATATCTTGAATTGAAAGGCTTGTTGATGAAATTGATAATAATGTGAAATATGTGGAAAGAACTTGAATCATGAAATGCGGCCAAGTGAGAAATAAGGAATGAGATGATTGATGAAAAAGGGAAAATGTGTTGAGTAAGATGTCATAGCCGATCAGGTCGTGATTGGACACCATGCCGCACACATGGTGGTATTGTGTTGTGAACTGAATCGCAAATTGAAACAGGAATTGATATTGTGGAAAAAGTTCTCCAAGGGAGATGATCTAGCCGATACAGGTCGTGATCGGACTCCGTATAAGAGTACAATGGTATTGTGAATAATGAGGTGTGAATGCTAATAATGGCCCAAATTAAAGTTATAGCAGTCTCACTTGAAAGCTTATGTGATTCCTTATTTGATGTCGTGGTGTTGCCTATGATTCTCCTTGATTTTTTGATTTCTTCCTCTTGCATTATTGATCTTTCTAAGGAGATAGTGTTTTAGTTATACATACTAGTACTATTCGATAGTACTAACGTCCCTTTTTGCCGGGGGTGCTACATCTTGGAATGGATGTAGGTGGTTCCTTAGAAGACAGTGCCGACCGCAGATAGTGGTACATCCTCCTTGTAGCAGTCTTGGTGAGCCCCCATTTCTTCCAGGGGTCATGTAGTTCTTCTTTTGACATAATTTACCACGTTTTGAGGTATAGCCGGGGCCTTGGCCCCGACGTGGTCACTTATATCTTTTGTATCTTTAGAGGCTCCATAGACGTTTATGTGGGTTATGTATGGGTATTGGATGGGTCACTGGATCATGTTGTATTTTGAAAACTCCTTCCCACTAAATTGTAAATTTTATGCACTTTTCGAAATTTAACTATGGCATAATGGATATAATGAAAACTGAATTAGCAACGTTTATATATATATATATATATATATATACACACATCTGTTCGTTCCCCTGTCTAACTAATGGTAACGTGTTATTTTTAAATCATGAAGGAAATGGGTAAGGAAGGTCTAATAGGCTTTCTCTACCCGGTCCACTCGGTTAAGCGCCAGTCGCGCCCCAACCTGTGACAAACTTGGTATCAGAGCCTAAGGTTTTAAATTGTCCTAGGATGTCTCGGAGCCGTGTCTAGTAGAGCCCTTCTTATCAGTGTGTTGTCGACCACATCTATAATTATGGGGCTAATTGGACTTTTAGGAATAATACCCTTCTTTGTTGTTCCATATCATGCGATATCGTGCGATGGAGCGGAATGTGAGGTTGTCCTCCTCCTACTCATGCATTGTTCTAACTTTCAGCTAATGGCACCTAAGAAGAAAGTGATAATTTTCCAAGAAGCTAATGCCACCCCAGGAGTGGCTGTTGATCCTCCACTTGATGGTACGAGAGGGGATGATCCCTGGACTATTACCCCTCATGATTCTTCTATACCGGGACAGACTACACCAGCTCCTTCATCTACCGATTGTGCAACGATCCCTCCCACCGATATTCCAGTTCCAGCTCCAGCCCCAACTTATGGTCCTAGTGTTACTAATGAGGACCTCAGGGGAGCCATACAAATGTTGACTCAGATAGTGGCTTCCCAGGGTCAAAGATCAAATGTGACACCCAACTCTTCTAGCCAGCAAGGGGATTATACTAGTTCTAGGGTGAATAGATTTCTTCAGCTAGACCTTCATGTGTTCACATATGCAAATCCCGAGGAAGACCACGAGGATTTTATTAATGAGATGCACAAGACCCTTAGAGTAATGAGTGAACCAAGACAGAGGGAGTGTAGTTGGATGCCTACCATCTGAAAGGGGTGGCCTATTCATGGTTTGAGTTGTGGGAAGACTCCCGTGAGGAGGGAGTCCTCCAGCAAGGTGGAATGAGTTTCTTAACGCCTTTATGGATCATTTCCTGCCTGCTGAAACAAGGGCAGCCCACGCAGCGGAGTTTGAGAATCTAAAGCAAGGTAGCAAGAGTGTGTGGGAATATTACATGGAGTTTGCACGCCTGTCCAAGTATGCTGTTCACATGTACCCACTATGGAGGCCATGGTTTGCCGGTTTGTTTAGGGCCTTAGTTCTTTGACTATCAATGAGCCTTCTACAACTTCCTTGAATTCTGATATGAATTATGGGAAGATGGTGGCATTTTCTCAGGCTACAAAGGACCGTAAATTGTAAAACATGATTGGGCGAGAGGGTAGCAGTAAGGCCTGATCAGCGGGCAACTGCGGGGAGTCGTTTAGTGATAGAAGATCGGCTTTCAGGGGAGGGTCATTAGAGTCATCCCAGTCTGTTGAATAGTTCTCAGCCAGTGCGCTGCCATTAGGGCCCAGTCAACAGCAACAGTGGACTTGTTTCAGGCCCGGTCAGGGAAGGAGGGGACCCCACCAGGAGGGCCGGTCAGTAGGGAGATCCCAGCAGCAGCAGAGGCCCCCATGCCCCAGGTGCGTGAAGATGCACTTAGGTATTTGCTACATGGGCTTACCTATATGCTATGGGTGTGGGATGGGGGGCCACATTCAGAGACATTGCCATGTATCCCCCCAGGGTGCGGGCAGGGGCACAACACAGCCATCCAGTCCAGCAGTTGCTGCATCCTCAGCACCCTTTCCAGCACGAGGTACTCCAGCACCCGCACGACATGGTGCAGCTAGGGGTAGTGCGCAGAGTTCGGGAGGACCCAGCCGGTTCTATGCTCTGAGTGGTCGACAGAGTGCAGAGGCTTCTCCATATGTCGTCACATGTATATTGGCTGTTCAATCTCATGATGTGTATGCCCTTATTGATCCCGGGTCTTCATTGTCCTATGTTACTCCTTATATTGCTATGAGCTTCGGGATTGAACCAGAACAACTTAATGAGCCGTTCTCTATGTCTACTCCGGTTGGCGAGTCTATTACGGCCACGTGGGTTTATAGGGATTGTGTTTTCACAGTGCGTGGTCGGGATACCATGGACGATCTTATTGAATTAGGGATGGTTGATTTTGATGTAATAATGGAGATGGATTGGCTTTATTCATGTTTTTCCAAACTCGATTGCCAAACGAGGATTATGAGGGTTGAGATTCCTAATGAGCCAGTTGTTGAGTGGGAGGGGAATAATTTTATGCCAAAAGATAGGTTTATTTCTTACCGTAAGGCCTCGAAGATGATCAAGAAGGGGTGTATTTATAATTTTGTCTGAGTTGCGGACACCGATGCTAAGGAACCTACCCTTGAATTTGTGCCAATTGTGAATGAATTCCCTGATGTCTTCCTGAATGAGCTCCCAGGGATTCCACCAGATAGGGAGATTGATTTTGGGATTGGTGTAATGCCAGGCACGCAACCTATATCCATTCCACCTTATAGAATGGTGCTGACAGAATTAAAATAGCTAAAGCATCAACTGAATGATTTGCTAGAGAAACTGTCACGACCCAAAATCCATAAGGTCGTGATGGCACCGGACATCACTGTCAGGCAAGCCAATCATTTAATAACTGAAATAAATACCTGTTTTAACATTTTTGAAATCGTTTACCTTTCACTTACAACCCAATGAGAGAATAAAAATTTATTAAATAATTGCTACAAGCAAACCATTCAATTTATTAAATTAAATCCCAAACACATCCCAGAACCCGGTGACACGAGTACATGAGCATTTTCTAAGAATTTTACAAATTCTACAAAGCCTGTCCTAAATACTAATTGGACAAGGAATAAAATGAAAATACAATACATAGAGGAAGACTCTGCCGACTGCGGGTCGTCTCCGAGTGATGCAACTCGTCTAAGTCTCCAAGTCAGCCATATTGCTATGAAGGTACCAGTGCAACAAAATGCACAACAAGTGTAGCACGAGTACGAAAACAACGTGTACTCAGTAAGTATCCCGCTAACCTCGAAGAGGTAGTGACGAGAGGTCGACTTGACACTCACTAAGGTCCAACAAAATAATTTAACAAGATATGATATTAGTTATAGGCATAAGAGGATGATAAAAACAGTAAACCATAAAGATAACTGCAATTCAAATAAATACTGGAAGTAAATAAACAATTACTACTTCATTTTCCCCAAAATATATTGTCACTTCGAAATCCATGAAAACATTAACAATTTAACATTCGCATACGGAATAAGGACAACCGGCCTGAGCCATCATAGTAATCATATCTATGCACTGCCGAGGGTCGAACGCCCCGAACCATAATTAAATCTTTCAATCTCGCCGTGGCATACAACCCGCTCCCATGAGAGTGGGGGAAATAACACTCCGCTCGCGGAATGTAAATTGCGAAGCGGTCACATGCACACACAATATTAACCATAATGTATCATTCAATCTCGTCATGGCGTACGGCCCGCTCCCATGAGAGTTGGGGAAATAACACTCCGGTCGCGGAATGTAAATTGCGAAGCGGTCGCATGCACGCACAATATTCTTCATAAATTTATTTTCAAGTGAACAATTCCTTTAAATTCTGAAATTCCATTATCTCAGGGAAACAAAGCCGCATATGACATAAATTCATAAAGCATATCGTTCATTTCAAGGAAAAACACAAGGCATGGTGTAGGCCTAACTACCCGGACATAACAATAATAGCCGCTACGTACGGACTGTCGTCACTTCGTACGTATGTAGCCCCCACAAACATTAGCACATAGTCATTTAAATCACCTAGGGGGACAATTCCCTCTTACAAGGTTAGAAAGGAGACTTACCTCGCTCCGAAATTCCATAACCAGCTTCCAAGCCTTCCGACGACTCCAATGGACGCACAACGCCCCAAAACTATCCAAATAATGACAAACCAATGAAAATATACTCTAATGTTTGCAACAATTCAAATTATATAAATTCCCAACTCCGCTCAAGGAATTGACCGGAATGCCCTCAGGCCCACGTGCCCGGATTCCGAAATTACTCGAAGATAAACTCTATCCGTAGCTTTACTATCTCAAATATACAATTTACTCAAATTTCATGCTCAATTTCGTGGTCAATATTCAAAAATACCAAATTCTTGGTTTTTCTTCAAAATTCCATAATTCTCACAATTCCCATACTCAAATCCGTACCTAGACCATGCATTTAACTTAAAATGAGTTGGAATAACTTATTGTGTGATCCTTGACGAAAATCCCTCCTTGAAGCTCCCCACAATGGCCCATGCCAAAAGAATATAGGAGGAGAAATGGAAAATTTCTCGTTTTAAAACATTCTGCCTAGGCCTCATTTCCGCACCTGTGATCCAACCTTTGCACCTGCGCTCCCGCAGGTGCGCCCACACTCCCGCACCTGCGGCTTCCTCATCTCCAGCCCAGATCCGCGCCTGCGCCCCATTGTCCGCATCTGTGCCTTCGCAGGTGCAGAAATTGCATCGCACCAGCGGTCCCAGCCAAGCCAGCAAAATCTCGCACCTGCGGCTCCGCACCTGCGACCAAAGCCTCACAGGTGCAGTCGTACCACACACCAGCAGCTCCAGCTCCTCTTCTAACTTCAAATGTGATCCGTTTACTACCCGGAATCCATTCGAGGACCCCGGGACCCCGTCCAATCATACCAACCTATTCCAAAACATAATGTGGACCTACTCGAGGCCTCAAATCACATCAAATAACATCGAAACAATGAATCACAACTCAATTCAATCTTTATGAACTTAGAATTCAAACTTACATCTCTGATGTCGAAACCTATCAAATCACGTGCGATTGACCCCAAATTTTTCACACAAGTTACATTCGACATTACGTACCTGCTCCAACTTCCGGAATCGCATTCCGACTCTGATATCAAAATTTCTACTTCCGGTCAGATTTCTCAAAAACCTTCAAATTTCTATCTTTAGCCAAATGACTTCAAAATAACCTACGGACATCCTAATTCACTTCCGAGCTTCCAAATCCAGAATCACCATACGGATCTATTCCCAGGCTCGGAATCCCAAATGGACATCAATAACACTGTAATGTGCTTCAAGCCAAACTTAGGAAATTTCTTCAAAATGCTGACTTCCACAATATACGTCGAAACACTCCCGGGTTATCCAAAGCTCGATCCGGACATACGCCGAAGTCCGAAATTATCATACGAAGTTGCAGGAACCTTCAAATCCCTATTCGGAGGTCGTTTACTCAAAATTCCAATCTAGTCAATTTCTCCAACTTAAGGCTTCTAAAATGAGAATTTTCTTTCCAATTTGACTCCGAACTCCCCGAAATTCAACTCCGACCATGCCCACGAGTCATAATACCTGAAATAGAGCTGCTCATGACTTCAAACCACTGAACAACGCACTAGATCTCAAAATGACTGGTCGGGTCTGTAAGGTCCCGGAAATTTTGTTAAGCAATATAGGATTTCGGGGTGCCAGGTAGACTAATTAAATATTATATGTGCTTTAAATATGATGTAAATGAATTGGATGTGGTGAATAAGTATATGAGTCATATAATAAGTGATGTGAGGTCCAAGGGGAAGCCTAAGTCTAAGCCAAATGGGAATATTTCATAACAGGATAAAATTCCAAAGATATTTGCATTAGTCCACACTTTGAACGAGAATATCAAATTATATATAAGGCATTATGTGATGAATAACCTATAAAGGTCTTCGAGTCTAGTTTCCATCTCTTCAAACCGTTCATCATTTGGACATTCCTACACAGAGTTATGATCAAATTACCAAAGACTGTATTTGCGACCATTTTTGCGATCGCGAAACAATTATGCGGACCACATTTGTGTCGCATAATGGGGCAGAATCGGGAAAAACCATTATGCTGTCGCATGTTGATTATGCTAGCGATTATGCTATAGCATAATGATTATGCTGCAATAATGCTGCCCACATGTTGATTATGCTATAGCATAGTTGATTATGCTGTCGATTATGCTATAACATAATTGACTTCGGGGGTCATTTTTGGAACTTTTCATATCCAAACCCACTTTGATAAATAAGCTTTGGGGCTTAATTGGGACTATTTTTACACTAAATCTAGAGAGAGGTGAGAGCATTTTAGAGAGAGAAAGAGGGAACCTAGCCTCCTAATCATCAATCTTGCACAAATCCTCAAGAATCAAGCTTGCTAATCTCTAGCTCACTATCTTCCGGGTAAGTCCTACTTCTAATATTTTATATGTGAGATTATGAGATCAAAAATGTAATGTGGGGTTAGAAATAGGCCATGCATGTGATTAACGTGCCATAACCTAGAATAGGGAAGTAAGTTGAGTAATCTTTCACTAAAAAGGGTTTATTAATCTAAGGGATCACATAGTGTTTGATAAAATGCCCAAATGAGTTCATGATTCCTAATTCTAAGTTTAAACATGTCATCTTGTAAGTCAGATGGAAGGCGATAGAAGGTCTGGTGGTTTGAGAATAGATATTAAAGGGAAATTCCGACTCGAGGTATGTATGGCTAACTTTAATATTTGTAGAGTCACCTTGTTGGTGTCCGAGTATTTGGCATGAGTTTCTTGCTTGAGCATATGTGAATTGATTGTTCTAATGTGTTGAGATGTAAGATTCTATTCTCTGATTGTCCTAGTTGAGTGCCATGACACCATGCTATATGAGATTGTGAAAAGGGCGATTCCTTGTACTTACTCTATCATGTGCAAAGCTCGTTAACTGTTGAATACATCGGTATGCAAGGATGTACTACAGAATGGAAAAAATGATAACGAATCCAATTGTTGAATGTATCTAAGTGCTAAATGTTGTGTAGTAAGTAATGGAAAGGAAACCTTGATAAACCAATTGAGCTATATGTTGATGGAATACCGTATATGACTCACTGTTTGATAAAGATTTCTGTGGCCTTGATTTCATATGGTTACTTGGTTGTTACGAATGAATATCCTTGATGATGCGAATCTTTGTGATTGAATTGTTGGTTGATGTTGCTATTAATTACATTGTTGAACGTATCAAAGTGCTAAAGGCTGTGTAGCAAATGATGAAAGTAAATATGGACTGATTTTATTGAGTTAAATGATTGTGGCAACACCATATATGAATTACTGATTGGTAAGGATCATTGTGCCTTGATTTCACATAGTTATTGGTTGATATGAACTTATGTTCTTCATGATGAAGATCCTTGTGATTTAATTGTTGGTGGTTGTTGTTGTGAAATGTGATTGTTCGGTGGGATCGGGTTGCGCGCCGCAACACGAAGTAATAAGGGTGAAATGTGATTGTACAGTGGGATCGAGTTACGCACCACAACACGAAGTAATAAGGGTGGAGAGGCAATAAGGGTAAGATGTGATTGTACGGTGGGATCGGGTTGCGCGCCGTAATAGATGAAAAATTGAAATGAGTAACTGTGAAACCTTCATTTGTGATTTTTTGTATTTCTTTGTGGTATTTGTTTGGTTTCCCTAACTGAACTCTATTTGTGTACTCTTTGATTCTACTTAGAATGAAGCTTGTTCATACATAGTAGTACTATTCAATGGTACTAACGTCCCTTTTGCCGGGGCGCTACATCTTTTACATGGATGTAGGTGGTTCTATAATAGGTAGTTTCGACCGCTAATAGTGGTGCCTCCTCTTCATCCTTTCAGCAGTTCTGGTGAGCCCCATGTCCTCTCGGGGCCGTGTGTAGTCTATATCATCTTCTTTTGTATATGTTGTGTCTTTAAAGGTATAGCCAGGGCCTTGTCGCCAGAAAATATATGTAAACTCCTAGCATTATTAGAGGCTCCGTAGACACTATGTGGGTTGTATATATATATTTTGGGCAGTAGTTGTATTTACTCGTAATCGTGGACTGAATCAGAAATGTTGCATGCAGCTTTTAGCTTTTGGGATTATCAAATGCTAAAATATTAAAAGGATAAATGAACTTAAGTTGTAAGTCCATGCTTTGGTTTAATTTGCTATTTCATATGGAATATTATATATCATAAGCACGGGGTAACACATTGGGCAGGAAAGGCAATCCAGGTCCGCTTGATCGGGATCATCATGTTAGACGCCGGTCTCGTCCCTCGGTTTTGGGGCGTGACAGGGTCGTTACATTCTCCCCCACTTAAACAGACGTTCGTCCTCGAACGTGCTAGGAACTGCTCTGGAGTTATATGAAATAACTGCTTAACACCTCGAGCACCCTCCTGTGCTACCACAACCCATTGGAGCACATAGGCCTGATCAAACCTGAAGACATCCTCCTTTATCCATACAATCTGCTCAGAACCCAATTCCAATACCTAAAATTCTCGGTCAGGCCTAGTTCCAATATATAAACACCATTTCACCTACCACACAATATACCATAAAATGACAACATTCCTTTGCTGAATCAGCACCATGCACCGCATAACTCATCATCTGACCACAATGACACTCACTGAACCTTAATAGCCAAAATTTCACGATTCTGATGCTCCCAATGCACCTTATGATATATATGTATACATCCTGCTATAATGCTGGCGATACCACCACAACGGAGGAGATGTGTAGAAATTTCTAACCAATTGCAGAGTTAACCAAACATTGAATCCTTCCTCTTGACTAAGACCGCCATCTCATTACATAATCTTATCGCACTAGATCCCTGATCCAAAATCTCGTCTCACCCAGTATGAACTGCTCAGACAACAAATCACCCCAAACATGACCAACAGTCTCACATGACACCACAACGCACCAATAGGTCATAACTCGAACATGATACATAAAGAAATGACTAAGAAAAGACTACTCAACTCACGCAACTTATTATGAACTCTTCTCAGAAAATAGAAAGTAAAACACAGAAAATAGATATAGGGGACCGTACTCAATATCACACTGTTGCGGCGTGCAACCTGATCCAAATAACATGCCCGTGGCGGCGTGCCACCCGATCCAAATAACATTCCCATGGTGGTGTGCCACCCGATCCAAATAACATAAAATTCACGTAAGAAGACACACCCCGAGCTAAATTTCTCACTACCACAAATATCGAACATCGGTCACAAGCACGCTAAGTGCACAATACCATCCTGGGGAGACTTATAAAGCCATATGCTACAAAACTTAAGCACAACTGAGGTGCGATATATATACTCTGAATCTGAAAAGCTCTCCTACTCGCATAACATCATCACTACATGGAGACTCAACACATAGGGATCTATCAAGCTGTTTCACAACTCACACATCACAATCACAACATTACATGAGTTGGATGAAGAGGGAACAACATCTGATATTCCAACACCCCTCTTTGAGGAGTGGTATATTGAAATGAACACATCTAACTCACATGAAGCCCATAATCTTGTTTTAATCCATTCACACACTTCAAGTCGATTCTGCTTGCACTGAACTGGGCTAATAGCTTGACCTGGGTCCATAATAACCCACTTCCTCTCATAATACACAAGAACAACCATCATAGCCGGGACAAACACCCCACAATCCGCAACCAACTGAACCGAACGCCTTCCTGGCATAAATCTTCAAATAAGCAATATTGCACTTTTTTATACTTGGTCTAAATCTTCAACCAATCAGGTGACTACATGTCACACTTATACAATCTTCTCGTGGTTGCGCTCCCACGACCTTCCACACCAGGTAACAAGTCTGCACATCCATAACACCGACCACACTAATACTGCAACACATCAAGAACCCATGACCAGGATACAAAGCCTTTTTCATCAAACGCCAATCTCAGGTGACACTGAAGACAATACCAGCTTACTCTAACATTCAAGTCCCTTTTTCTCCCTCATCCGAGATCCTTAGGTAGTGGTGTAGACCACCATAAACCTTCCAGGACCCGCCTACACCTTCAATCCATAGCACTTGAATGCTTCCAAATGAAATCCATTACGACGGTCGACAAGCCCCACACACATCTTCACAAACCATACACATAACTCAATCACACCGAAGGAACTGATCACTGCAGTAAGTGCGCCATTTCAACCATGGCTAACCACTCTATCTCCTTTTAATAATCTTCAATTGCATCAGGAATAATAGTAACTTCCTTCAACTCATAGCAAACTCAACCCTCACTCATCCCGAGTGACCTTGATTCACGAGACCATGCTGCCTAAATCCCGCAACCCGTCTCATACCCTCCTGATAATCTTTCTACAACCCGGAGTTTATCTCTCTCACTCCTCCAATACTATCATGCATGCTGAAAATAACATAGAGCACTCCAACCATTTTCCCTCTCTCTGAAATTACGCTGCAAAAGCTCAATTCTTAATCATACTGCTGCCTTTAACTCTTAAACACCGCATTCTTAACCTTCAAATTTACTAGAACCGCTGCTGAGAGTCACCCACTCTAACTGGCCCCGAACACAATCAACTCCAAGGCTCTTCTAGCACATGAACATCCTCTCAATGAAGTATGTGAATGAGTCACTACCCTTACAACTAGCCTATGCCTTAAGCATATATTCTGAATCTTTCAAAGCCTAACCCTGGTCCAACAGGGCCAACTTTTGCACACATTCATCAAATCCCATGCACAATCACCATTTTACTCCTTTCCCTTAGCTATAATAACTTGCCAACACGCTGACAATCCGCAACCCTATGGGAACACAATCCTACAACCCAACTGTAGGTGGTGGGACTCCCCCACTTAGCCCGAAGCTACTCCTTGCGCCACTCTAGATCCTGTTGAGATCCTTTCCCCTTTGTTAACATGATCTTGCTCAACCAATCCGTCCAATTCTTCCAAATTCTCTTGCTAGCACTCCCTAAATACTCAAATTCTCTAGCATCATCACACATTCTGCCTCGTACCAAATAGCTACTAGAATCCCTCACAGAAACTTGCCAACCACACAACCGCTAACCTACTCACAGGAGATAACCCACCTGTGGAAATCACCAACTGACACCTTCCAACGACGCCGTAGTGCACACCCTCTACAAAATCAATATCACATCCTAAGCCTGTTCCCATTCACCAACTTTACTAGTCCGTCCGCTCCTCATGGACATCTACTAAATGCGCTACAGTATCCCCTAATTCACCACTATGCTGCCGCTCTCCCAATTTGGTTAAACCCATTCCTTTAGGCACTACCTGACCTCCTTTCCTTACGCTCGGCCTTATAGAAATTTAGCCGCGGCCTAACACTTCTCACAGGTCTTCCTTCGTTGTATGTTGTCTAATTCAATATATTCCTCTGCAGCTCTTACACCAGCAGATCACCACGACTTCACACTCTCCGAAGATCATATTTCTCGAGCTACCTTCATTAGAAATAACTATTCACTTCTGAACCACCACACACCACGATCTCGGACAACCTCTTCTTCAATAATACTTCACAACACTCCGACCCAATGCAACCGAAGAGATATAACACCAGCAAACTTAACATATTCTATTCAATCAAATCAGCGATACCACATCACAGATGAAAACTCCACCTCGCTTGATAACACCAAGTCTTACGACTTTATCAATCCAAAACCTGACCATTTATAATCCAAATGCCTTTCCTCTGCCGGAACTAAAATACTGAAATCTCGAAATCACCGTCTGAGGAGACCTTCCTTCAAGCCATTCATCAACCCAACATATGGGAAAGTATTCTATCATCATATCGACATCACGCGATAACCAATCGTAAACATCATCACAACCTAAGCATAACCTCAAAGTTCTAAGAATCACAGCTACTGGCTGAAACAACATAATATTCTTCTGCAGGGTAACAACAACATCCCCGACCCACTACATATGGAAAACATCTCGCACCATATCCGTAGCACCATTTCAATTCCTCAAATTCCCGATTCATCTCTTTGCGACGTATAATATTGGGTAGGAAGAAACATAGGCATAAGCATCGAAGGAATCGAATCGCACGATTAAGGGATCAAAAAGGGAAGTACTCCTAACAGCCATGTAGCCTCTCGAAGACAAGTACAGACGTCTCCGTACCGATCCGCAAGACTCAACTAGACTTGCTCATGACCCGTGAGACCTACGGGAACCTAGGGCTCTGATACCACGTTGTCATGACCCAAAATCTATATGGTCGTGATGGCGCCGGACACCACTGTCAGGCAAGCCAATCATTTAATAACTGAAATAAATTCCTATTTTAATATTTTTGAAATCGTTACCTTTCACTTACAACCCAATGAACGAATACATATTTATTAAATAATTGCGACAAGTAAACCATTCAATTTATTAAATGAAATCCCAAACACATCCCAGAACCCGATGACACGAGCACATGAGCATTTTCTAAAAATTTTACAAATTCTACAAAGCTTGTCCGAAATACAAATTGGACAAGGAATAAAATGAAAATACAATACATAGAGGAAGACTCTGTCGACTGCGGGTCGTCTCCGAGTGATGCAGCTCGTCTAAGTCTCCAAGTCAGCCATATTGCTATGAAGGTACCTGTGCAACAAACTGCACAACAAGTGTAGCAGGAGTACGAAAACAACGTGTACTCAGTAAGTATCCCGCCTAACCTCGAAGAGGTAGTGACGAGAGGTCGAATTGACACTCACTAAGGTCCAACAAAATAATTTAACAAGATATGATATCAGTCATAGGCATACGAGGATGATAAAAACAGTAAACATTAAAGATAACTGCAATTCAAATAAATACTGAAAGTAAATAAACAATTACTACTTCATTTTCCCCCAAATTTGTCACTTCAAAATCCATGAAAACATTAACAATTTAACATGCGCATACGGAATAAGGACAAACGTCCTGAGCCATCATAATTATCATATCTGTGCACTGCCGAGGGTCGAACGGCCTGAACCATAATTACATCTTTCAATCTTGCCGTGCGTACGGCCCACTCCCATGAGAGTGGGGGAAATAACACTCCGCTTGCGGAATGTAAAATGTGAAGAGGTCACATGCACACGCAATATTAACCATAATGTATCTTTCAATCTCGCCGTGGCGTACGACCCGCTCCCATGAGAGTAGGGGAAATAACACTCCGCTCGCGGAATATAAATTGAGAAGCGGTCGCATGCACATAAAATATTCTTCATAAATTTATTTTCCAGTGAACAATTCCTTTCAATTCTAAAATTCCATGATCTCAGGGAAACAAAGCCGCATATGACGTAAATTCATAAAGCATATAGTTCATTTCAAGGAAAAACACAAGGCATGGTGTAGGCCTAACTACCCGGACATAATATTAATAGCTGTTACGTACGGACTCTCGTCACTTCGTACGTACGTAGCCCCCAAAAACATTAGCACAGAGTAATTTAAATAACCTAGGGGGACAATTCCCTCTTACAAGGTTAGAAAGGAGACTTACCTCGCTTCGAAACTCCATAACCGGCTTCCAAGCCCTTCCGACAACTCCAATGGACGCACAACGCCTCAAAACTATCCAAATAATGACAAACCAATGAAAATATACTTTAATATTTGCAAAAATTCATATTATATACATTCCCAACTCCGCTCAAGGAATTGACAAGAATGCCCTCTGGCCCACGTCCCCGGATTCCGAAATTTCTCGAAGACAAACTCTACCCGTAGCTTTACTAGCTCAAATATACAATTTACTCAAATTTCATGCTCAATTTCGTGGTAAATATTCAAAAATACCAAATTCTAGGTTTTTCTTCAAAATTCCATAATTCTCACAATGCCCATACTCAAATCCGTACCTAGACCATGCATTTAACTTAAAATGAGTTGGAATAACTTACCTTGTGATCCTTGACGAAAATCCCTCCTTGAAGCTCCCCACAATCGCCCATGCCAAAAGAAAATAGGAGGAGAAATGGCAAAATTCTTGTTTTAAAACATTCTACCCAGGCCTCATTTCCGCACCTGCGATCCAACCTTCGCACCTGCACTCCCGCAGGTGTATCCAAGCTCCCGCACCTGTGGCTTCCTCAGCTCCAGCCCGGACCCGCACTTGCGCCCCATTGTCCGCATCTGCTCTTTCGCAGGTGTGGATATTGCATCGCACCTGCGCTCCCAGCCAAGCCAGCAAAATCTCGCACCTGCGGTGCCAAAGCCACACCTGGTGCTCCGCACCTGCGACCAAAGCCTTGCAGGTGCGGTAACACCAGACACCAGCAGCTCCAGCTCCTCTTCTAACTTCAAATTTGATCCGTTAACCACCTGGAATCCACCTGAGGCCGTGGGGATCTCGTCTAATCATACCAACCTGTTCCAAAACATAATGTGGACATGCTAGAGGCCTCAAATCACATCAAATAACATTGAAACAATGGATCGCAACTCAATTCAATCTTTATGAACTTAGAAATTTCAAACTTCCACCTCCGATGCCGAAACTTATCAAATCACGTCCGATTGACCCCAATTTTCGCACACAATTCACATTCGACATTACGGAGCTACTCCAACTTCTGAAATCACATTCTGACCTCGATATCAAAATTTCCACTTCCGGTCGGATTTCTCAAAGACCTTCAAATATCTATCTTTAGCCGAATGACTTCAAAATAACCTACGGACATCCGAATTCACTTCCGATCGCGCTCCCAACTCCAGAATTGCCATACAGAGCTATTTCCACGCTCGGAATCCCAAACGGACATCAATAACACTTCAATGCGCTTCAAGCCAAACTTAGGAAATTTCTTCAAAATGCGGACTTCCACAATATACGCCGAAATGCTCCCGGGTTTTCCAAAGCCCGATCCGGACATTCTCCCAAGTCCGAAATCATCATACAAACCTGCAGGAACATTCAAATCCTAATTTGGAGGTCGTTTACTCAAAATTCCAATCTTAGTCAATTTCTCCAACTTAAGGCTTCTGAAATGAGAATTTTCTTTCCAATTTGACGCCGAACACCCCGAAATTTAACTCCGACCATGCCCACGAGTCATAATACCTTAAATGGCGTTGCTCGTGACTTCGAACCATTGAACTATGTGCTATAGCTCAAAACGATCGGTCGAGTCGTTAGAAAAATATTTCATCCGACAGAGTGTGTCACCTTGGGGCGCACCAGTTCTCTTTGTCAGAAAGAAAGATAGATCGCTACAGATGTGTATTGACTACTGACAACACAACAAATTCATTATCAAAAATAAATATCCATTGCCAAGGATAAATGATTTGTTTGATTAATTGCAAGGTTCTAAGTTCTTCTCCAAAATTGATTTGCGGTCCGAGTATCATCAATTGAAGATAAGGGAGCAGGATATTCTGAAAATAGCTTTCAGAACACGGTATGTGCACTTCGAATTTTTGGTAATGTCTTTTGGGCTAACAAATTCCCCGATAGCTTTCATGGATCTTATGAATCGAGTCTTCAAGCCGTTTCTTGACTCTTTTGTGATAGTATTCATTGACGACATCCTTGTATATTCATGAAGTTAGGAGGATCACGCCGACCACCTAAGGCAGTTATGCAGACTGTTCATCAGCACCAGTTGTATGCGATGTTCTCAAAATGTGAATTTTGGCTTGAATCTGTTGCATTCCTGGGTCATGTCATCTCCGGAGAAGGAATTAAGGTTGATCCTCAAAAGATTGCAGCGGTAAAGGATTGGCCTAGACCTACACTCCAACAGAGATTCGTAGTTTCTTGGGTTTGGTCGGGTATTATAAGAGGTTCGTGGAGGGGTTTTCCACTCTTACCTCTCCATACTAAAGTGAAAAAGAAAACGGTTAAGTTCCAGTGGTCCGATGCTTGTGAAAGGATCTTCCAGGAATTGAAATCAAGATTGACTACGACGTCGGTATTGACCCTGCCAGAGGGTACATAGGGGTTTGTGGTGTATTGTGATGCTTCAAGGACCGGACCTCTCCATACTAAAGTGAAAAAGAAAACGGTTAAGTTCCAGTGGTCCGATGCTTGTGAAAGGATCTTCCAGGAATTGAAATCAAGATTGACTACGACGTCGCTATTGACCCTGCCAGAGGGTACATAGGGGTTTGTGGTGTATTGTGATGCTTCAAGGACCGGTATTGGGTGTGTATTAATGAAACATGGTAAGGTTATAACTTATGCTTCAAGGCAACTTACGAATCATGAAAAGAACTATCCAACTCATGACTTAGAGCTTGCGGCAATGGTTTTTACATTAAAAATTTGGCATCATTATTCGTATGGGGTCCATGTAGATGTATTCACTGACCACAAGAGACTTCAATACATTTTCAAATAGAAGGAATTGAACTCGGGGCAAAGAAGGTGGCGTGAATTGATCAAGGATTATGACATCGACATTTTGTATCATCCGGGGAAAGCTAATGTGGTGGCGGATGCTCTTAGTCGGAAATATATGGGTAGTTTGGCTCACTTGAAGGGATGTCAAAGGCCGTTGGCTCGGGAGGTTCACCAGTTGGCCAGTTTAGGGGTTCGTCTTGCGGACTCTAATGAATGGGGAGTAATTGTGCAGAATAGGGCAGAATCATCGCTTATGGCAGAAGTAAAGGAGAAACAATACAATGATCTAGTGTTGGTGCAACTAAAGGAGGGGATTCATAAACATAAGACTACCACCTTTTCTTTTGGCTTGGATAAAGGTACATTACAGTACCAAGGGCGACTGTGTGTTCCAAACGTGGATGGTCTTCGAGAAAGAATCATGACAGAAGCTTATACTTCTAGATATTCCGTGCACCCAGGTTCTAAAAAAATGTATCATGATCTCAAGGAACTTTACTGGTGGAATGACATGAAGAGGGGTGTGGAGGACTTTATGGCAAAATGTTCAAACTGTCAGCAAGTGAAGGCCGAGCATCAAAGGCCCGGTGAGTTGGCACAAAGTATAGAAATTCCAATGTGGAAATGGAAGTGATCAATATGGATTTTGTGGTAGGGCATTACCGCGCACTCCGCGTATGTTCGACTTAATTTGGGTAATCGTGGATCGACTCACGAAATCAGCACACTTCCTACCAGTCAAATCCACCGACATCGCAAAACAATATGCTGAATTGTATATCAAGGAAATAGTTATACTTCATGGCACTCCAGTTTCCATCATTTCCGATCGAGGGGCCCAGTTCACAGCTAACTTCTGGAGGAAATTTCAGCAAGGTTTGTGTACGCAGGTAAATCTTAGCACGACTTTCCCTCCACAGACTGATGGGAAAGCGGAACAGACTATTCAGACGCTTGAGGACATGTTGCGTTCTTGTGTGTTTGACTTCAAGGGTAGATGGGATGATCATTTGCCGCTTATTGAATTTGCTTATAACAACAACTTCCATGCCAGTATTCAAATGGATCCTTTTGAGGCCTCGTATGGTAGGAGATGTAGATCGATGATTGGGTGGTTCGAGTTTGGAGAAGCTGAACCAATAGGACCAAAACTTGTGCATCAGGCTATGGAGAAGGTTAAGATCATAAAGGAGCGGTTGAAAACTGCTCAGAGTCGTCAAAAATACTATTCGGATGTTCGTCGCAGAGACTTAAAGTTCAAAGAAGATGATTGGGTGTTCTTGAAGGTCTTTCCCATAAAGGGGATCATGCGATTTGGAAAGAAAGGGAAGTTAAATTCGAGGTATGTCGATCCGTATAGAATCATTCAAAGGATAGGTCAGGTAGTGTACAAGCTTGAACTACCACATGAGATGTCATTAGTGCACCCGATATTTCATGTATCCATGTGGAAGAAGGTAGTTGGAGATCCGTCCACTATCGTGCCAGTTGAGACCATCGAGGTTAATGAAGAGTTGTCATAAAAAGAGATTTCGGTTGCCATTCTTGATAGGCAAGTCCGAAAGTTGAGAAACAAAGAAATTGCTTCCTTGAGGGTATTATGGCAAAACCACTAAGTTGAAGAAGCTACTTGGGAAGCCGTAGATGAAATAAAAAAGAAGTACCCTCATTTATTTGAATAGCCATGTAGTAGCTCTATAATGTTGTTTCCATAACTTTTGTATTACTTGTTCAGTAATGAAAAGACATTCCTTTCTAGTTATATGTTCCTTATGAGGCCTCGATTGGTGTTGTTTCGTGTTCAATTATGTTACTTGATCACATATATGATGTTAGGATGTTTTTCTGGGGCTCTCTGGCAGGTAGATAGGTCTAGATACAAAGGAAACTCTGGCAAAATTTTTTGAAACCTAGGGAGTTAGCCAAATTTAGGGTTGATGGTATGTGGTGTGAAACACTAAAACTGTATAAAGGGCTATTAAGTGAACCTTGATCCTCATTCAAGGAAGAATGATCTTAAGTGGGGGAGGATGTAAGGCCCCGTAAATTTTTAACTAAAACCCGGAAATTTTGTAGTGCCAAGTCAGAGGAAAATGTTTTGCAGAAAAATGCATTTCTGCGGCCCATTTTGCAGCCGCATAATCACTCTGCGGACCGCATATTGACCACAGAGTGAAGCAGAAAAATTAGCCAATTTTGAGGTCAACTTTGCGGTCAATTATGCGGTATTTGTTGGTCTGATTTCCCAATGCACACGCAAGTGTACGTGGTCGACAAGTAATATAGGATTTTAAGTCCAGATATCGTACCCACAGAGACTTGTGTAAACAACTTGTTAAATCACTCTAATCGTTATTTAATCAAGCCAATCAAAATTCAGAGATATATTCTATACTAAAATTCTATGAAAAACTAATTATCAAGTGACAAGAATTATTGTGATGTATTCAGTAGAGACAAATATTCCAGGGTTGTGGATTATATTTACCACTCATATTGCATTCTAATTAACTCTTCCTTTCATATAGTTCACTCATGGTTGCTAATTA
>ML381005.1:36633-64133 GCA_005239525.1 Nicotiana knightiana | reverse complement strand
GTTAGAAAGAAGACTCAGCTCGTGTCGAATCCACTCCCGGGACCAAGAACGCGCCCAAAACTCCGAACTCTACACCCGAGGACTCGAAACTAGCCAAATGTTATACAAATTCATTTATTTTTGCTCAAACTTCGACCCCGGGCCCGCATGCTCGGATTCCAATAATTCTCGTAGGAAACACTCACCCATAGCCTAAGGATAATTAATATACGATTTTCACTCGATTTCATAGCTAATTGACGGGTAATTTTCTACATTTTCAAAAGCCCTAGGTTACTACCCCAAATCCTTAGTTTTAACTAATTTAGGTAGTTAATTTAGCTTGTAATTCATGCATGAAGCTAATATTAGTGTAGAATTTACTTACCTTCAATAACCAGGTCGTTTGCCCCTCTAAAATGGTGGAAATCGTCCCAAGGAAGAAGAAGAAGATAAGGAAAATGAATTGAATCTCGTGTATAAAAACACACTGTCTGACAGTGTTTCAGGCACCTGCGGCTCGAGGACCGCACCTGCGAAAATGGACAAGGAAGCCTGTGCCTGCACCTGCGGAGTGGAGACCGCACCTGCGGAACTTTGTCTGCACCTGAGAGAATTGGCCTGCCCGCTGGGGTCGCACCTGCGAGGTTGGGACCGTAGGAGCGGTCCCGCACCTGCGACTGGGCAAACTCACCTACGATCACACTAGAACAGGTGCACCAACAGCTATTTCAGCTGGTTTTTGGCCTCGTGTGGTGTCCGGGAGGCACCTTGGCCCACCCGAGCCCCCGTCCAAATATACCAACAAGTCCCAAATTATAATACGGACTCGCTCAAGCCTTTGAAACACCCAAAACAATGCTAAAACTCCAAATCACACCTCAAAACCCCTAGAACTAGACTTAGGAACTTAAGTTTTCTTGACTTCACTAACAACGCGCCGAACCGACCTATACAACTCGGAATGACACCAAATTTTGTAGGCAAGTCATAAATGGTATAAAGAAACTATTCCCAATTTTGGAATTCTGTTCGGACCTCGATATCGCAAAAATACGTCCCAAACCATAATAGGAACTTAAGGAACTCTTATTTCAATATTGGGCGCCGAAACGCTCCCGGGTCATCAGAAACCTATTCCGAACATACGCCCAGATCCGAAATCATCATACAAAGGTACCACAATTGTCGAAACTCGATTCCGAGGTCGTTTACTAAAAATATTGACCGAAGTCAAACTTGGCCTTAAAGGCCAACCTTAAGGAACCAAATGTTGCTATAGCACTCTAAACACCTCCGAATCCCGGACCACCAGTCCCCCCAAGTCATAAATTATAATAAGCCGCTATGAGAAGTTTCATTTAGGGGAACGGGGTCCGATAACGCAAAACGGCCGGTCGGGTCGTTACAGTTTTCATGGGATACTAGCTGGATATGAATGTTGCATGAATAAGGTGATTTTGGCTAAGTTTTTTTTTTTTTTTTGCAGTTTCACCTTTAGTTTTAAGTATAAGGTTCCTTATGGTTTTTCTACATATGTGATTGAATGAGGGGATGTCAAGTTGAGGACATTGAAGAGTGTTGTTGTTGGTCACATGGTTATAATCCGCAGATTTGGAAATCAGTTGACCAAATCAGCAAGATCTAAGCCAAAAGTGGGAATTCTGTTGGTATCGTGCTGAAGGTCAGCTACATCAGGTTACGAGTTGAAGTCATATAGATAGACCACATTCAAATTGGAAAGTGTCAGCTAGTTTAGCAATTTCATATAGAATTGTAATAAAAGTAATTAATGTTTTGGAAGTTTGGATTCTAATTCTTGTATAATGGTTCAGTTATAAAGCTTAAATATTTGATAAGCTCGTCTGCTTGTTCAATGACATCTTGTATTTGCTAGTCAGATTTATGTAATAACTAATGGTAAAAATAAGTCATGTTGTCTTATGAATTTATGGTTTCTGAATCTGAATAGGAATTGGTCTGATTTGAAATTTCAAAGTTAAAGTTAAACAGGGCATGTAATTTCTATTCTACCCATTTCAGTATTTCTTTCATGTTGTTACTCTTAACTTGATTCTCTTAAAAGTTTGAGATCTTCATTAGTTTATTTGCTTATTCTGTTTTACTGTCTCCTTCATCGAATTGGAAGTAAGGGATTGTAGTCAAATAGATCAAAATGATAGATACATATGTTAATTTCAATTCTTGATTTTGGACATTATAATTGGTTACTGGACTTTTCTAAGTTCAATTGCAGTTTGGCTAGTTTGAAACTGAGTACTGTAAATGGACTTCCCATGTGTGGCCGTTTCTTTAGTTTGTGCAAAAATTCTCTCATAAATTCGAACTTAGTATAAACCTGGTTAATATGGTCACAATACATATATCCCATTCGGGTGTGCATTTCATGTGACCCAACCATAACTTCAAACAATAATAAATAAAATAAACATGTTATAAATCGCTGGTGCATTTCATGTTGCGCGATTTGCAATGTGTAGCAAAACAACAAGTGTACAACAATCGTGACTTGTTCCAGAAATAACTCCATAAATAATTAAAAGCGGTAAAATGTTAAAAATTCACAATAGGTTTAAAACTTGTAATAAATCAGATAATTAGGTGAATTATTTATAGTTAAGCGACTGTACTAGAACCACGGAATTCGGGAGTGCCTAACACCTTCTCCCGGGTTAACAGAATTTCTTACCCGATCTTCTGGTTCGCAGACTTTAAACGGAGTCATTTTTTCCTCGATTTGGGATTCTAAAATAAGCCGGTGACTTGGGACACCATAAATTATTCCAAGTGGCGACTCTAAAAAATAAATAAATATTCCCATATAGATTAATGTCACTTAAATTGGAAAAACTCCATTATCCCCCCTGAGGGAAAAAAAGAGGTGTGACAGCTCTGGCGATTTTGCTAGGGATTAGAACCCAGAATCTCTGGTTTAGGGTTCAGAATTCGAGCTTAGAATAGCTGTTATGATTGGCTTTCATGATTGTCTGATTTTTTACGTATTTGAGCCTAATGTTCTAAATGCCTCTTTTACCGCTTTGATATTATATGAATTGTATATAAAATTGCTACGAAACCCTTCTTCTCTCTGAGTCTTCTAAAATCTTCTGGGAAGCGTGCGCGTGCGTGGCTTCTTTTCTGTTAGAGTCATATCCAAATTTTAGAACGAGGTTCGGACAATTTGCAAAGCCGGGGAAGCTTCTGTATTCCCGGTATGCTGCCCCCCCTCGGCTCGAGTTGTCTGCTTGGGTAAGCCAGGTCTAGAACAATACACCCATGATTTAAAATTAGAATAACATAGACTTATGCCAGATCCCTAGTAGGTGCATTTATTTGCATCACGTGCATTTGACTTAGGGGACTCAAAACAGGGGTTGGGTCCGTCTAGGACATGTGTATCCGGAATAGAAGACTATTCTGATGCATCTTACCTGCTACATGTGCATTTATTTGTTTTGTCTTGTTTGTTGATCGGCTAAGGAAAGAAAAACAACAAATACCAAGAGTGAGGTAGGATAGAAATTCACCCGGTTCTTAAAACCCCAATATTTGGAAATGCCTCGAAACTCTTGAAAAGAAAAATGGAGAAAGAGAAAAATATATTTCAAACAAAAATGAGTTAATATTGTTTTTTTTTTCAATTATGGAAAAACTGACCGAACTACGTGGGTTTGATTCTCACCGGATGTGAGATACGTAGGCAACCCTCATCGGGTTCGGCCCCGTTCTTGCAAAAATTACCAAAAAATATTAGAATGCGTCTTTTTGTCGAAATAAATGTATGGGGTGTCATTTTCTGTCCACATAACCAGAAATGTTCCGACGGGACACCAAGAGGTTATTTTGCAAAAATAGCCACCTATGGCTCTTTTCCTAATTTTTGCCACTTAGCGAGCACAACCTTAAACTGAAGGCCCGTGTTTTCAAAGGTGGCCTTGTATGGTTTGAGTTTTATTTTTGCAAAAATATCTTTCTTCTGGGATCAAAAATTAAAAAAAAATCTTTTGTTTTTAATCAATCGCCTTAAATAAAAATGTGCAGGATGAGCACAGTTGAAATGATACCTTTTCGAGTCGTAGATGAAGTTCCACTAGGACTCCACATGTGGTGGAATGACTTGGGAAAGGGCAGCAAACAGGTTGTGACAAAGGCTTTAGGTGGGCTTACCGGGCTCCTGAAAATTAAACTAAAGATTGATATAGTTGAAGCTCTGATACCGTTTTGGGACCCGGCACACAATGTTTTCCACTTCTCTGATTTTGAGTTAACCCTCACACTAGAGGAGATAAAAGGGTATGCTGGTCTTGACGGGAATTTGAGACATCTATATCCAGTAGAACCAAGAACTATAACCCCTCATAAGTTCTTGGACCTTCTGAGTATTAACCGAGAGGTCAAGAATTAAAGTTTGGCTGAAGGATTCTGCACATTCCATTTCTTATAATGCCGGTATGGGGACCCCTCACGGATTCGAGGATCCGGACACTGGTTTGACTCATCAAGGAAATAGAAACAAATGGGAAGCACGCAGAGGTTTGGCCTTTGTAGTAGCATTTTTGGGCACCCTGATATGCCCAAGGAGTGACAGACTTATAGAATTAGGACTTGCAGGAATAGACGACTTTATGGTTAAAAAGGCTAATGGCACTATCATATCGATGGTTCTCGCAGAAATTTACCGAGCCTTAACCTCTTGTCGAGCTGGGGCGAAGTTTTTTGAGGGTTGCAACTTGCTTTTGCAAATATGGTTTGTGGAGCATCTTTGCCATCGACTGGGTTACATGAACTACAGTTTGACCGGACTCAATTGCATTGAAGAATATGAAAACCGGGTAAAAGGTCATGAGTTGCCAGAAGGTACTGAAGCATGGTTCGCATATTTGGGTTCTTTGATCGCAAATCAAATTGAGTGGACTTTCGGTTGGCTTCTAGTTAATGAGGTTATTTACATGTCTGCCGAAGTGTGCTTTCTTCTATTGATGGGTCATCGGAGTATTCAGCCATATGCCCTGCATTGGGTCCTGTGCCAATTGGGGAGATACCAAACAGTCCCTCATGATGAAGATTTGGGTCCACAGGTTATCGAGCTATGACCAAAAGCCACGTTCCCAGAACAGAGGGTTCACCAAATTTGGCACCAATGTAGATTCCTGGAGCCACAGACTCAAGTACGGGGTTTGTCCGCGGGTGAAGTAGAATCCAACTACATATCATGGTATGGTAAAAGGGTTCGGGTCGACCAAGAACCAGAACAGCTCGCCAAAAAACCCCATGTCCAACAGTTTACTGACGAAGCATGGGAATAATGGGTCTGGTTATCAAGAGAAAAAGAATACTGGACTACTATAAGAAAATTAGAAGAGCAAATTGAAAAAATCAACTTTGATAATAGTTTGCAAGCGGCTGAGGATGAAGGAGAAAAGAAAAGGTTGACCAAGGAAAATGAAGCCCTCCGAGCCCAAATTCAAAGGATGAGAATAGCCATCGAGACACCGGTAAGGAGTGAAAGGGATGAGAAAATAATAACCAACCTAAGGCGGAAAGTGCATGACTATAATTTTGACTTGACAAAAGCCGAGAAAGATTTGTTAAATGTCCAAACAAGGCTGGACAAAAGTGCAAAGGAACATGCCCGATCAACTCATCATTTGAAGTAGAAACATGAAAAAGAAGTAGCAACTTTGAAGAAGAAACTGGTCGCCTTTGAGAATGAAATGATCCAACAAACAAAGGATTTTAAGGCGGAAATTGAGCATTGCTATGCGTTGATTTGCCGACTAGAATAAAGCGTAAAAAAATTGCAAGACCAAAACAACACTAATACATAAGTGTTGGAGGCTCGGGCCCAGCAAATCGGACGTTTACTTCAAGAGAAGGGTGTCATCAGGATGAGGATCAAAGAAATAGTCGATTATGTCGTAATGAAGTGTCATGAATGTGAAGACATGTCTAAGTCTATGTTTTTTGCCTCCGTGATGACTTTCGTCCACCAAGTAATGGCTGATCTAGACCGGCTTCAGGAAGATATCGCAAGAAGGCCCGCATATATGTCGGTTGATGACCCACATGCTCCCAAAGTACCAGTAGGAGCTCCTCATGTACTTCTGACTTGTCAATTTTTGAGTCTGTACTTTATTGCTTTCTGGAGTGTTAAGTTGTTTTGTCGTCTATTTTGAGTCTGTACTGTTCCTTTTTATGTTGTTGTCAGTACTTTAAATCCCTGTAATGAAAAGACAAAAAGTGTTATCTCTATTAATGAAATGAAAATGCACTTGTGACTATCCCTAGAACTACATGATGGTCTGATTCATGCTGTGTCATGATACGTAGGCAATCCACACAGGTTTCGATCATAGCCTTAAAAGAAAGTAATTAAGAAAGCAAAAGAGAGAACTAATAGAGCCGGGATGAAATACACAGCCGATTCAAAACATCTTAGAAAACATTTAACTGCTTAGGTGCATTGCATTCCCCAACATGCGATTCCCTATGTGTTAAAAATCTCAAACTAACCCGTTTGTTGTCACTGTTAGACAAAGGTCCTATTTTTAGGGTGGTTGGTTTTGTGGTGGTATTCTAGCGTCACACCATTATTTTACAAGATAAAAAGGAAGAATTGCAATGGCCTCAGAGAGTCATCTAACTATCATCGAATCCGAGGATAGCCCTGCATCGGTTGTCCCATAATCTGAGTCAGCAACTACGGAGGAGAATAGAAGACTGAGATGCCGCTTGCTGGAAATATGGGATGCATGGTCTAATGGAAGGGAGCCACCCAATACTATCCCGGGCTTCCTCGAATTGATCCCGAGGACATGAGGAACTACCAATGTTCCAATATCATTCCCCAACCCATTCATACCATTCGGGTTCCCTACTCTGACAACAAACTTCGCTGGAATGCCTTCTGAGGTTCACCCCCAGGCACCATCTTCAGGAACGCCATCTAATGTGTTTACTGCACCACCAGCCGCTGGTATGTCACAACCAACACTGCCTAGACAAAACTTTGAACCATCCACATTCACTTTCCAAGCTCCCCAATTCCAATTGGACGCTTCTCGGGTTACCCCGAACTCCTACCCTCAGTACCTGCAATCTGAATCTCCTGTGGAATGGGAGAGAATCTTGAGGAACCCCGAGCAGGAAGAAATGGCTCGGAAGATGAGAAGTCTAGAGCAAATCTTAAAAAATATGCAGGGTTTGGGTGGTCAGAAGAGTGTCTCGTACTCCGATTTATGCATGTTTCCACATGTTCACCTGCCGGTTGGTTTCAAGACGCCAAAGTTTGACGGGCACAGAGACCTGATTTCCCACTTGAAATGATACTGCAATCAGCTAAGAGGAGCTGGTGGAAAAGAGGAGTTATTGATGGCCTACTTTGGAGAAAGCCTCACTGGTGTTGCTTCTGATTGGTACATAGACCAAGACATTCCCCTTGGCACATATGGGATGACTTAGCCTGGGATTTTGTGAGACATTTCCAATACAATGTGGACATAGCTCCGAACAAAAATTCTTTATCCAAGCTCAAGAAGAAAGCCTCTGAAAGCTTCCGAGAATATGCTATCAAATAGCGTGAACAAGCGGCTAGGGTAAAACCACCAATGGATGAGACCGAGATGGTCAGTGTCTTCTTGCAGGCCCAAGAGGCTGATTAATTTCAAAATATGATGTCTGCCATAGGCAAACCATTCGCGGAGGCCATTAAGATTGGTAAAATGGTAGAAAACAACTTAAAAACAGGCCGCATCCTAAGTCAATCAGCGGTAAGAGCCACCTCTCAAGCCATTCAGAGTGGCTCGGGAGATTTAGCAAACTGGAAAAAGAAAGAAGAAGGAGCCCTGATGGATTCGATCTTAAGAAACTCTCGACGGCCTCGGGATTACTCGGGCCCACCTTCTAGGGCCCTACAACATTATTACCATCACCAGGACGCAACCTATGATATGGCCCATCATCCTTATGCAGTAATGAATGCTCATCCATACACCCGGTCACAACCACTTTACAATCAGAACATAGCTCCACCTTCAAGAAATAACCCTCCTCACTGAGCCCCGCACAATCCACACCTCCCCTAAAATAACTACCAATATAAACACCATCCCCGTGAACCACCCAGAAAGACTGACTTCACGCCCATCGACGAGTCATATTCCAGCCTTTTCCCGAAATTAGTCCAAATGGGTCTTTTGCAGCCTGTACCTCCAAACAGACAAAACCTAGAATCTCCATCCTACAGGCCGGGTACCAGGTGCGCTTACCATTCCGGGGCAGAAGGACATGACACCGAAGACTGTTGGACCCTAAAAAAAAGGGTCAAAAATTTGATCGAACAAAAGAAGGTAGTGCGAAGGGACGAAGATGTCCCCAATGTAACCAACAACCCATTACCAGTCCACAACAACTGGCCAGTCATCGGGATGATTTGTGAAGATAATGAATTTGACCCTGCATTGAATGCCATTATTGCCATTGTTGATACAGAAAAGAAACCTAAAACAGTGACAAAGTAGGGCAGGGATGAAAAGAAGATAAAGTCCACTCTCCAGAATGAAGAAAAGGCTGAGGAGGCAAAAACGGGGGCAACACCTGTCAAAGAGGCCATCCTCTACGTCCCGAGAGCTCCCAGACAGGGGCAGCTCATGCTAAGCCCTCCAAGTCTGCTAAAATTGTATGTGCCCAAAGGAACTTATGTGGTGCGAGGGACGGTAATTCCACCAAGGCTGACTAAGCCTGTGGTTATCGGCCGCGCACCACAGGTCCCTATGCGATACCCCACTGTTGTTCCTTGGAACTAAAATAAGACAAGGGTCACATACAAAGGAAAAGAAGTTATGGGAGAAATAAACGAAATGAATCAATCTGGGAAGTATCACAACCCAGCAAAATTGAGAAAAACCAAGCATAAAAGATTCCCACTCAAAAAATTGGTTACTCTTGAAGAAGCGGAAGAATTCTTCCAGAAGATGAAAACCTCTAAGTACGATGTAATTGATCAACTCAGACAGGCTCCCTCCCAGGTTTCACTTTTGTCTCTGCTAACAAGCTCAAACGAACACCAGAAGGTGCTTCTGAAGACGCTGAATGAGGCGTATGTTCCAATTGAGACCACGGTTGAACAGTTGGAAAGAATGGCAGAGCGATTTTTCGAGGTCAACCGAATATCCTTCAGCAAAAATGACTTACCTCCCGAAGGATATGCCCATAACAAGGCTTTACACTTGACAGTCAAGTGTGAGGGATATTATGTGAAAAGAGTCATGCTGGATGGTGGGTTCGGAGTAAAAATATTTTCCCTCTATCAACATTGCAAAGGATGGAAATTGGGACTTAAAGGATCAGGCCAAACAATGTTTGTGTCCGTGCTTTCGACGGTGTCAAGAGAGATACTATAGGAGAAATTGACTTAATCTTAACCATCGGCACCGTAGATTTTGAAGTAACATTCCAAGTTCTGGACATGGACACTTCCTACAACTTTCTGTTAGGAAGACCTTAGATCCATGCTGCGAGAGCTGTGCCCTCCACTCTCCATCAAATGGTCAAGTTCGAACATGAGAACCAAGAAATAGTGGTCCATGGAGAGGATGAACAGTGAATCTACAGGGACCCGTCAGTCCCATATCTTGAGGCAAGAGAAGGAAGTGAGCACATCGTCTACCAGGCTTTTGAAATTGTGCTTGCCGACCAGTGCGAGGAAGGAATCCCATGTCCCCAACCTTGTTTATCAAACGCATCAATCATGGTCGTCGGTGAAATGATCAAACATAGATACAAACCCGGGAAGGGGCTCGTGATATCTTTACAGGGCGTCACAGAAACCGTTACCTTGCTTGCCAACAATAAATTCTTTAGCATAGGTTTCTAGGCTACTGATGCCGATGAAAAGTGGGCTGATAAACATAAGAAAGATGGGTGGATTTTGCCTCAAATAATCCCGCACCTCGCCAGATCGTTTGTCAAGCCAAAGTACATATAGGAAGAGGAAGAGGCCTTTACGGCCGATGAAATTGAGGATATCTGTGAAGCAATGAAGCAAATGCTCTACGAAGTCCACATGGTCCAGCCGGGTGAAGGCTCGAGCACTGCTGAGTTGCAATACATGGTACCCAATGCTAAATTGCAAAATTGAAAAGCTACTCCATTCCCAGTCAGGCGGGAATCCCGATAGTTCAGTCGTGCCATCCTTTCTGTATTTCGAGTTATTTCAGGGTGTAACTCGAGTGTTTTTAGTTTTATTGTCTTTTAAATTCCAATGTAAACCCTGCTATATTCAAATTCAATGAAATGAAATCAATATTTTATCGTCTATGGATCTTTTTCTGTTATTCCTTCTGATTTTATTATTTTCTTATCTTTTCAGTCCTAATAATGCGGCCTTAAATAACATGACATATTTGCGGACTTCATGCCTAGATCTTGAAACGCTGTCTAACTGTGAAATAATGAATCAAGAGCTCGAATATGATGAAGATGAGGCTTTTAGTAAAATGAATCGAGAATCGGAACAATATGAGAACAAGCCTAAGCCAAGCCTAAATGAAACCGAGCTAATTAATTTGGGCAATTCAGAAGAGGACAGGGAGACCATGATAAGCATTCACGCCGAAGAGAAAACTAGAGATGCATTGATCCAACTCTTGTTCGAATTTAAAGATGTGTTTGCATGGTCCTACGATGATATGCCAGGACTAGGTGTTGATCTAGTGGTACACAAATTGCCAATTTATCCAAATTGTCCACCTGTCCGACAAAAGCAAAGAAAATTCAAAACAGACATCAGCGACAAGATTAAAGAAGAGGTTGTTAAACAATAAAAATCCGGTGTGATCCAAGTGGTCTGACACCACCTGGTTGGCCAATGTAGTCCCAGTACCAAAGAAGGATGGGAAGATCTGAGTATGTGTTGACTACATGGATTTGAATAAAGCGAGTCCTAAGGACAACTTTCCGTTACCAAATATCCATATCATTGTCGATAATTGTGTTAAACATGAGGTGCAGTATTTTGTGGATTGTTATGCTGGGTATCTTCAAGTCCTGATGGATGAAGAATATGCGGAAAAGACAGCTTTCACCACACCATGGGGGACCTATTGTTATAGGGTTATGCCATTTGGTTTGAAAAATGTCGGGTCAACTTACATGAGAGCTATGACTGTAATCTTCCATGACATGATGCACCAAGAAATTGAGGTGTATGTTGATGACATAATCATTAAATCCAGAATACAAGAAGGCCATGTTCAAGATTTGAGAAAGTTCTTTGAGCGTTTGCACAAGTATGACCTAAAATTGAACCCTTCTAAATGTAGATTTGGGGTTCTATCTGGGAAACTCTTGGGGTTTATAGTCAGTCGAAGGGGTATTGAGTTATATCCAACAAAGATAAAATCTATCCAAGATCTGCCACCGCCGAAAACCAAGAAAGAGATCACGAGTTTGCTGGGAAGATTAAACTACATCAGCCGGTTCATCGCACAGCTTACAACCACCTGTGAGCCCATATTTAAGCTGGGAAGAAAGATGCGGCGATCAAATGGACAGATGACTGCCAAGAAGCTTTTTACAAGATCAATTAATACTTGTCAAATCCGCCAATGTTGGTCCCGACTGAGCCCGGAAGATCTTTGTTCTTATACCTAACGGTCTTGGAGAATTCTTTTGGCTGTGTCTTCGGGAAACATGATTCTACCAAGAAGAAAGAGCAAGCCATCTACTATTTGAGTACGAAATTTACTGGGTATGAAGCCAAATATACTCTGCTAGAAAGAACTTGTTGTGCCTTAACTTGGTTCGCTCAAAAACTCAAGCATTATTTGCTGGCCTATACCACATATCTCATAACCAGGTTGGACCCTCTAAAGTACAAATTCCAAAAACCGATGCCCACGGGAAGGTTAGCAAAGTGGAAAATCCTGCTCACAGAGTTCGACATTGTCTATGTCACTCGCACGGCTATGAAAGCCCAAGCCTTGGCCGATCATTTGGCTGAGAACCCGGTTGATGATGAATACCAACACTTAAGCACTTATTTCCCGGATGAGGAAGTAAATTCAGTTGAAGTAATCCCGGAAGACACTAAAACTTGGAAAATGTTCTTTGATGGAGCAGTAAATGCAAAAGGTGTCGGGATTGGGGAAATCTTGATTTCGCCCACGGGACAGCACTATCCGGCCACCGCCCGTCTTCGGTTCTTCTATACAAACAACACTGCCGAATATGATGCTTGCATAATGGGCATGAACATTGCAATTGATATAGATGTAAAGGAATTATTAATCACGGGAGACTCTGATTTGATCATTCGACAAGCACAACACAAATGGGAAACTAGAGATATCAAGCTTATTCCATATAGACAACATGTGGAAGATCTCAGCAAGCGGTTCTGTTCCGTTGAATTCAGGTATATTCCTCGAGTCCACAATGAGTTAGTTGACGCGTTAGCTACCTTAGCTGCAATGCTGCCGTATTCGGGCAATGTCCATATTGACCCGTTAGAGATTCAAATCCGAGAAAGAATGGTTATTGCAACACGGTTGAAGTAGAACCCGATTTCCAGCCATGGTATCATGATATTAAAAGGTTCTTGAAAACAAAAGAGTACCCGAAGCAGGCCAGTGGAGACCAAAAGAGAACCATTCGAAGGCTCGCCAACAATTTCTTCTTAATCGGAGAGGTGTTGTATAAAAGAACTCCAGATTTGAACCTGTTAAGGTGTGTAGATGCCAAAGAATCTTAAAAGATCATGAACGAAGTGCATGCAGGAGTATGCGGACCCCATATGAACGGATATGTCCTTGCAAAGAAAATCCTATGGGCAGGATATTACTGGATGACCATGGAAAAGGATTGTTTCAGTTTTGTCCGAAAGTGCCATCAGTGTCAGATACACGGCGACCTGATTCATGCACCATCTTCAGAGTTGCATCATATGTCAGCACCTTGGTCGTTTGTTGCTTGGGGAATGGATGTGATTGGGCCGATTGAGCCGAGAGCTTCAAATGGACACAGATTTATCTTGGTTGCCATCTACTATTTCACAAAATAGGTCGAAGCGATCACTTTCAAAGCCGCCACTAAGAAAGTAGTGATGGACTTCGTGCATTCCAACATTATCTGTCGTTTTGGTAGTCCACAAGCTATCATTACTGACAATGCTGTGAATCTGAACAGTCATTTGATGAGGGAGGTATGTGAACAATTTAAAATTACACACCGTAATTCCACCCCTTACCGACCCAAAGCGAATGGCGTCGTTGAAACGGCAAATAAAAACATCAAGAAAATCCTCAGGAAAATGATCCAAAGTTCTAGGCAATGGCACGAGAAGTTGTCTTTCGCATTATTGGGATATCGCACGACCATGCGCACATCAGTTGGGGCTACTTCTTATTTATTGGTGTATGGCACTGTAGCCGTAATACCTGCAGAAGTCGAAATTCCCTCTCTTCGGATCATTGTTGAAGCTGAAATTGCGATTGATGAACGGGTCAAAACCCGACTAGAAAAATTAACTATGATTGATGAGAAAAGAATGGTCGTGGTTTGTCACGGGCAGTTGTACTAACAAAGAATGGCTCGCACCTACAACAAGAAAGTGCGGTCTAGGAACTTTGAAGTGGGGAAACTCGTCCTAAGACGTATCCTCCCGTATCATGAAGAGGCAAAAGGAAAGTTCGCCCCGAATTGGAAATGTCCATACATTATAAGAAAATTATTGTCAAAAGGAGCATTGTACTTAGGAGACATTGGAGGAAATGATCATGAAACAGCTGTCAATGCAGTTGCAGTCAAAAGGTATTATGTTTGACCTTTTTCGCGATTTTGACACCCTCCTATTGGAATGATGAAGGCTTTCATTCTCACTACCCCAAACACTATCAACTTTTGTAAAACTTTTTGAGCCGTTTATTCTTCTTTCATCACCCTCCTTGGAACCAAAATTGTCATTACAAAAACAAGAGCAAAATGTTTCCCTGAACTACGTTCAACTTGATCCGAAAGGATACGTAAGCAATCTCTCTTTGGGGTTCAGTCACACCAAAATAAAAATCCAAATTTCCCCGAAGATAAAATTAGTACAAAATTTATAATGGTTCGGCGATGGTTTCGCCTGAAAGGTTCCAAAGTTGTAATTCAATCCAAATTCTTTTTACCCCAAATATTGTTCCAGTACTTCCGATAAATCGTTAAATATGTCCAAAATTGGAGGATACAGTTACTTGAATCTGATGCAACCAAATGAGAGAAATAAGATGAGAGTGTCTTATCGGTGAAAACCCACACGGGCACCGTGAGGCGAAGGTAAGCATGGAAACTTAAAATGAGAGAGTTTTGTTAGTGAAAACTCGTAAAGAGCACTACAAGGCGATGGTGAGAAGAGAAATGAGAGAGGTTAGACGGTGAAAACCCGCAAAGGGCACATCTGATCGAAAGAGATGATAATTGGTCACTAACATGGACACAGTCCGGGCAGGTTTCTCAATCTCGAGGTAATAGTTGTGATGAATTTCTGAAAGTCGGACGATTTACATGGATCCGACATCCAGTCCAAGAGGCATGTCATGTTCATTGAAGTCCGCATGTACTCTAGATAAGTCCGCCTTTCCTTTCCCCTAAAGAGATACCTCTTGTTTAATTCATTATCCGTTCCATTGTTTATTTTTCTTTTAGTCCCTTTCGATCTAACTCTATTCCAAAACTGAGGCAAATAAAGGATGGCAAGACTGATTTATAGGGTTCTCATTTGATACGAGCTAGTATGCAAAAAGGCACCCAGCCTCGTCGGGGGGCAACAAGTCAACTTCGACCGACCATGGTGGTTGATGTTTTGAAATTGAAAACTCTCGAAAGAAAATCAAATTGAATTGCCCACAATGGAAAAAATGAAGTTGAAAGGGTTGAGCCCCACATGGCTAACCATCTCGGCAAGGCTTGAAAAGCCAAGGTACCCCACTTTGAAATTAAAGTTGAAAAAAGAAGCCAGAAACAAAAGGCCTACGAAGGCAAAATAAAGTTGGAAAAGGTTAATTCCCACGCGACTAGTCGTTGCAGCAAAGTTTGAAGAGCCAAAAGTTCCCCCAATGCTCCGAAGCAAAAAATCGAAAAGAAAGGATCAGAAGTGAAAGACTTCAAAGGCAAAATAAAGTCAAAAAGGTTGAGCCCCACACGACCAACCATCATAGAAAAATCTGAAAAAGCCAAGATCTCCAGGGTTAGAAATGAAACCAATCCCCAGCAAGCCAACAAGCAGTTTGAGATTTTCGTCAAAAAGACGGGCCGAGATCAAGTGGCCAAAATAATCAAGGCCACAAAACCACCACCGTTTTAAACTGATAAATTGTTCTTTGTTTGAAAAATAAGAAACAAGTGCAATCCAAAAGCAACCTTGCAAGAGGGGGGTGCAACCAAAAAGAAGCTGAGCAAGGGCTAGAAACAACTTTGCAGCAACAACTCCAAAAAGGTAAGTCTCTTCCAAAATTCTTTCCCGCATTTACTCATTATCTGAATATAATTTAAAAAAAAGAGAGAAAGAATAAATGATGTTGAAAATGATTCAAAACCCCGATTGTATAGGGTCTCTAAATCCCTAGCTACATTTTTTCCAACATAGGGCCTCACTCCCTAGTTGATGCCAGCATAACCTGATGACTTTTCTAACATAGGGTCCCACTCCCTATTTGATGCCAGCATAACCTGATGACTTTTCCAACATATGGCCCCACTCCCTAGTTGATGCCAGCATAACTAGATGACTTTTCCAATATAGGGTCCTACTCCCTAGTTGATGCCAGCATAACCTGATGACTTTCCAACATAGGGACCCACTCCCTAGTTGATGCCAGCATAACCTGATGACTTTTCCAGCATAGGATCCCACTCCCTAGTTGATGCCAGCATAACCTGATGAATTTTCCAACATAGGGTTCCACTCCCTAGTTGATGCCAGTATAACCTGATGACTTTTCCAACATAGGGTCCCCACTCCGTAGTTGATGCCAGTATAACCTGATGACTTTCCAACATAGGGTCCCACTCCCTAATTGATGCCAGCATAACCTGATGCCAACACAGGGTCTCCGCTCCCTAGTTGATGCTAATAAAGGGTCTACACTCTCTAATTGATGCCAGCATGACCTGATGCCAGTATAACATGATGCCAACATAGGGTCTCCACTCCCTAGTTGATTCCAGTATAACCTGATGCCAACATAGGGTCCCACTCCCTAGTTGATGCCAGCATAACCTGATGCCAACATAGGTTCTCCACTCCCTAGTTGATGCCGACATAACTCGATGCCAACATAGGATCTCCACTCCTTAGTTGATGCCAACATTACCTGATGAATTTCCAACATAGGGTCCCACTCCCTAGTTGATGCCAGCATAACTTGATGAATTTCCAATATAAGGTCCCACTCCCTAGTTGATGCCAACATAACCTGATAACTTTTCCAACATACAGTCCCACTCCCTAGTTGATGCCAGCATAACCTGATGAATTTCCAACATACGGTCCCACTCCCTAGTTGATGTCAGTATAACCTGATGACTTTTCCAATGTAGGGTCCCACTCCCTAGTTGATGCCAGCATAACCTGATGCCAGAATAACCTGATGCCAACATGGGGTTTCCACTCCCTAGTTTATGACAACATAGGGTCTCCACTCCCTAGTTGATGCCAACATAAGGTATCCAACCCCTAGTTGATGCCAGCATAACCTGATGCCAACATAGGGTCTCCACTCCCTAGTTGATGCCAAGATGGGGTCTACATCCCCTAATTGATGACTTTCTCACATAGGGTCTCCAGTTGCTAGTTGATTTTACTTTTAGACATAGGGTCTCCACTCCCGCCCTTTTTATCGCTTTCAATAATGAAGTAGTATAGAATTTCGTTACAATAACTCACAAAATTTTCCTAGTGAAAACTGGGGCAGAAAAGTTTCGTTCGTTTGTTTTAATGCCTGAGCAAGTTATACCTCGAGGCACATGGTTCAAGACGACCAAAAGAAGAAGTCTCAACTCAGAATAAAAGAAAAGAAGAAAAATAAAAGAGTTGAACCTAAAGTATAGAAGCGGAAAAGATGTGGACTACTCAAGACAAGATTGAAGTCACAAGCTATGCATGTCCCGTCTTGATCCAAAAAAGCTGAAGAAGATTGAACCAACACCTACAACTAACAAGCATCAAGATTCAGATCAGAGTCTGTATAAAGAAACATCCAAGACTCAAGATCAAGCTTCAGAAGACTTGTAGATAGGAATCTTGTAACTCGTAGCTGATAGGCTTAGTTAGTCTTTTTCATTTTTTGATTTTGATGTAATAAGGAGCTCAACAAGTAGTAACAACAACAACAACAATGAAATCACAGCTTCCCAATAGTCCCAGCTACCAAAACTTCCAGAACTACACTGACTTGATTCCTTTACAACCAAGGATATGTAGGCAACCTTTGAAGCAAGGTTGGGTCAAACTTTTCCAAAGTTCTTCCCATGGAGTATCCAAACGGGTAAAAGTTGTTCATAACTGCTCACTTTGTCTTTGCCCGAAAACTCTTTGCGTTTTCGAGCAAAGAGGGGCAGCTGTGAGCATGTAATTTTTACCTTACTAAAATATTCCTACAAAATTAATAAATAAATTAGTCTTATTTATTTTTAGATTTTTTTTTAGAACTTTTGTGTTTATTTTGGAATTATTTGCATTTCTCTAGTCGCATTTTTTACTTTTCAACTCATGAAAACTAACAAAAAAAAATATACTTCAACCTTCATCAACTTGCATTATTAGTTAAATAATAAAGGTAAAATAGCTAATTAATTTCACAAATTAGTATTAAATTAAGATTGAGTTAGATTAATTAGGTTTTAGAAATTAATATGGAGTCTCATTTAGACAAAATTGGACTGGGCCAATAATTAACCAAGCCCAGTCCCAAAGTCTAACCCAAAAACGCCCTAGCCCAATACCCAAAAATCTGGTCCAGCCCCTCTTCTTACCAAAACAACGCCGTTTTGACCAAGCCAATCCCAGCCGTTGTTTTCCCACCATCCAACGACTGGGAGCTGATCTCCCCACTCCCATATAACTGTCCGAACAGACCCCCTAACCCCAAAACACCCCCTCTCTCTTCTTTCTCAGAGACCAACCCTAGCCGCCTCTAAACCCTTTACCGTCCCCGCCGTCCTCCGCCGCCGGAAATGGCCCACAGCGGTGGCGCTACTCCAATACCACCCAAATTCACACCAGATAATCACCACGTTCTCCTCATCTCATATCTACCACCAAATTCTTCAAAATCCTCACCCATTCGTTTAAATTCCAGATCTGAAATCCCAAAAAGAAACAAAACCCCTAAATTTATTCCTCTTTCTGGTTTCAACAATTTCAGGCCTTGATTCGAGCCAAAATTTATGCTAATCAATTGCTCTCAGTGATAACAATTGATTAGTGTCATTTTCGGCTCATTTCGAAGCTCGCCGAATTCCGGCCAAGTTCCGTCCAAATGAACAATGACCAGCCCAGCCTCGACGCTTTCGTCGCTCGACGATTCGCCTCAATCGTCGTCGCATTTTCCTATCAAAATCAGTACACCCCTTTATCTTGTTCTTTTGTTTTCTTTTCTGTTTGAAATAGTCGATTAGGTTTAGCTTTTGATTCATGTTGATTAATTGATTCTGATTGTTAGTTTAAACATATGTGTTTAGGATTAATTGAATCATTTTTTAGGTAGTTAAATACTTTGGTTTAGGTTTTCATGTTAGTTTCAGCTTCATCACTGATTTTTGTTAATTAAGAAGTTTAATTGCATAACTAGTTAATTTCAGTCAACTTCATGGCATTTATCAGTCTCATAGTAACTAGTGTGGGTTGTTCTGAGTTGCCTTGATTCTGGAACTCAGTAATGGGCTGGTCTTTGGCAATGGAAGGCCCAGTTAGTTTAGGCCCAAGCTTTTCAGCCATGTGACCCAAGCCTTGAATGATATGGGTAAATAGAGGGGCTTCGCAGGGTAGTTTAGGAATTTTAATTGGAGGAATCTTATCTGTTCTGCCTAAGAAGTCTCTAGAATAGAGATAAAGACCTAAAATAAAATAAAAAAAACTGAATTAAATCACATATTGGAGTTTTAGAGGTCTAAAAATCAGAGGTAAAATGTGAGTAAATAGCTAGATGGACAACTGTCCTAATATATGTACCAAATCTGTTAAAAGATGATGTACTATCTGACATTTTTGAAATTTAGGGTAGATTATTCCTTATTATGCTTATCCTTACACAACCTATATAAGGATAGACCCTCACTCATTCAGGGGAGCTGATCAGCATATTCACTCTCAAAAATAGGTCTAAACTATCTCTCATTTTTACACTGATTTTTGAACTGAAAATTTCTGAAAACTTGAGAAATCCTTTCTCATTTGGAAAGAAGTTGGCTTCGAAGTTTCATTTAGTCCTGGGTTTTACTGTTGTGCTGTTTGTTTGGTTGTTGATGCTGAAGCTGATTTCCTTTCTTTGGTTTTCTAGGCCTTTATTTGGTCCTTGTCTTTTTTCCACTCACTGTTAGGTATGTAACACCACAATCTGATTTTTTTTATGAAACTGAAGTTTAAATTTTTTAAAGCTTTTTCTATTTTTAACATTTTGTGCATCAAAGATGTATGGTTATCTTATTCGTTATCAAATCCATCTACTTTTTGCCTTCTGCCATGATGAATGAAGTCTATTACTGTGATTTTGCTACTGAAAATCTCATTAAGGTAGAGCTGCTGAAGTCCATGAATGAAGTCTTTAAAATCTGAATGTATGAGTTGTTAGTTTTCATGGGATACTAGCTGGATATGAATGTTTCATGAATAAGGTGATTTTGGCTAAGTTTTTTTCTGCAGTTTCAGCTTTAGTTTTAAGTATAAGGTTCCTTATGATTTTTCTGCATATGTGATTGAATGAGAGGATGTCAAGTTGAGGACATTGAAGAGTGTTGTTGTTGGTCACATGGCTATAATCCGCAGATTTGGCCACCAGTTGGCCAAATCAAGATCTAAGCTAAAAGTAGGAATTCTGTTGGTATTGTGCTGAAGGTCAGCTACATCAGGTTACGAATTGAAGTCATATAGATAGACCACATTCAAATTGGAAAGTGTCAGCTAGTTTAGAAATTTCATAGAGAATTGTAATAAAAGTAATTAATGTTTTGGAAGTTTGGATTCTAATTCTTGTATAATGGTTCAGTTATAAAGCTTAAATATTTGATAAGTTTATCTGCTTGTTGAATGGTATCTTGTATTTGCTAGTCAGATTTATGTAATAACTAATGGTAAAAATAAGTCATGTTGTCTTATGAATTTATGGTTTCTGAATCTGACTATGAATTGGTCAGATTTGAAATTTCAAAGTTAAAGTTAAACAGGGAATCTAATTTCTATTCTACCCATTTCGGTATTTCTTTCATGTTATTACTCTTAACTAGATTCTCTTAAATGTTTGAGATCTTCATTAGTTTATTTGCTTATTCTGTTTTACTGTCTCCTTCATCCTATTAGTAATAAGAGATTGTAGTGAAATAAATCAAAATGACAGATACATATGTTAATTTCAATTCTTGATTTTGGACATTATAATTGGTTAATTGACTATTCTAAGTTCAATTGCATTTTGGCTAGTTTGAAACCGAGTACTATAAATGGACTTCCCATGTGTGGCCGTTTCTTTAGTTTGTGCAAAAATCCTCTCATAAATTCGAACTTAGTATAAACTTTGTTAATATGGTCATGATACGTAGATCCCATTCGGGTGTGCATTTCATGTGACCCAACCATAACTTGAAAGAATAATAAATAGAATAAACATGTTGTAGACCGCGGGTGCATTTCATGTGGCGTGGTTTGCAGTGTGTAGCAAAATGATAAGTATACGACAATCGTGACTTGTTCTAGAAATAACACCATAAATAATTAAAAGCGATAAAAGGTTGAAAATGCACAATAGGTTTAAAACTTGTAATAAATCAGGTAATTAGGCCAATTATTTATAGTTAAGAGACCGCGCTAGAACCACAGAATTCGGGAGTGCCTAACACCTTCTCCCGGGTTAACAGAAATCCTTACCCGGTCTTCTGGTTCGCAAACTTTAAACGGAGTCATTTTTCCTCGATTTTGGATTCTAAAATAAACCGGTGACTTGGGACAAAATAAATTATTCCAAGTGGCGACTCTGAAAAATAAATAAATAATCCCATATCGATTAATGTCACTTAAATTGGAAAAAGTGACAACATGATCTCAGCTTGTCAATCCGCTAAGGAGATATGGGAAGCTTTACAAACAGCACACGAAGGAACCACTCAAGTAAATCAGTCTAAGATTGACATGCTCACCACTGAGTATGAGCTTTTTAGAATGAAGGATGATGAATCCATTCAAGATATGAACATACGATTCACTTCCATTGTAAATGGGCTACACTCTCTCGGTGAGACCATTCCAAGGAACAAGATCGTAAGGAAGATTCTTAGTGTTCTGCCCAGCTCTTGGGAAATCAAAGTAAACGCCATTACTGAAGCAAAGGATTTGCAGGCGCTGACTATAGATGAGCTGGTTGGAAATTTGAAAATCTATGAAATGAAGAAGATGAAGGACAGTGAAAGAGGAGAACTAAAGAAGGAAAAGAACATGGTACTCAAGGAATAAATCAATGACTCAAGTGGCGAGGACAATCAGAAAATCGTTTGAAGGAATGAAGGTATACCCAAGAGGGGCAGCTCTAGAAAGACAAGGAATTATGACCTCTATCATACGTGTGTAAATCCAGGGCATTTCATTAAGGATTGCCCTCTCCTAAAGAAAGAACACTTCAAACACAACTCTGATAAAGCAGCCAAGAGGAACCCGTTTCCTGATAAATGTTTCAAAAGAAAGAACGCCGCTGACAATGTTGTGAAGAAAGCTCTTGCTGCATGGGGAGATTCTTCCAATGAGTCTGAAGAAGAAAATGATACAGGTGACAGTTCCATGATGGCAGTTGAAAGTGAAGCAAATGAGTATGACTCAATATTTGCTTTGATGGCTCAATCAAATGATGATGATGATGATGATGATGACAATGATGAGGTAAGCTTTCGGGATGTCCAGAGAAATCTGAAATCCCACTCTCCTAAGAAACTCATGTCATTAGCTAATGTGTTAATTGATGCTTATCATAGTTGTGTAAATGATAAGGATGCCTTAAATATGGATTTAGGAGATGCTGAGCAAACTAGAGATGGCCTGGTAGTTTGTGTTATCGATTTGAAAAAAAAACAATAGATAATCTGAAAAATGAAAATGAGGTTCTAACTGAGAAAATTGCTAGTGTGGAACACGAAAGAGATGATTTGATGGCGGTAGTGGTTGACTTAAAGGAAGCCATTGATAATTTCAGTAAAGATAAAGATGCCTAAGTGGAGAAAGTTGCTTCTATTGAGCAAGAAAGAGATGACCTCTTAGTGGTAATTGTAGACTTAAAGGAATCAATAGAGGACTTAAGATTGAATGTAGGCCTGGAAATCCTGAAAAAGGGAAAGAAGTTGAAAGTGAGGCACACATTAAGCTTGTAAATGAATTGAACATGGTGAAAACTAGCTTGTGTGCCGAACTTGAGAAAAATAGGTAGCTTCAGACAAACTTAGAAAGAGTGAAGAGTGGTTTAGAAAAGTCTCTTAAGTGGACCTGATCCTCTAATGTTGTTACTGCCATGTATGTTAATAATAGTGGAAACAGACAGGGAATAAAGTTTCAAAAGGAGAGAACTCCTTATAACCCTCACAACAAATATGTTATTGTACCCGATAATCGGCTATGTACCCACTGTGGGAACAATGGGCAATTTAAATAAAACTGCAAAGCCAGGGTTCAGTCTCTTAAAAAAAACAAAGCTTTTGTTGAAAAGGAACCAGGTGCCACCCATAAAAAGCGCATGTTACCTGCATGGACTAGAAGAGAACTCATTCATCCCTTTCCTCATTAAAAAGGACCCAAACTTGTTTGGGTTCCTAAATCTAACCCTTGATTTCCTTATGCAGGGAACAATGAAAGGAAGCAGTCAACAATGGTTCATGGACAGTGGATTCTCAAAGCACATGATTAGGAATACCATGGAGTTCATTTCACTAAATTCCCTGCAACGAGGGAGTGTATCCTTTGGAAATGGGAAAAAGGGGTCTCGGTGTTGGAAAAATTGGAAAATCTCTCACTCACTCAATTGAGAATGTGTACTATGTCAATGGTCTTAAGTACAGTCTCTTGAGTGTTTCTCAAATATGTGATAAAAGAAATAAGATGGAGTTCTTGTCAAAGATATGCACAGTTACAAATCTCGTAACTGGTGAAGTGGTACTTATGGCCAAAAGATACAAGAACATCTACGTTGCTGATTTCGAGTCTCTGCAAAGTGGTGATCTGAGCTTCTTGAAAGCAGTTGATGGTGATGCTGAACTGTGGCACAGAAGGTTGGGGAATGCAAGCTTTTCTCTACTAAATAAGCTAGTTTATAAGGATCTGGTTCGTGGTCTGCCCAACTCAAAGTTCAAGGAACACAAAGTTTGTGATGTTTGCGCTGTAGGAAAGCATGTGAAATCCTCATTCAAGCCAAAGAAAGATGTCAGCACCTCAAAACCACTTGATCTCCTTCATATGGATATATGTGGTCCTATGAGAGTGCCAAGCAGGGGAGGAAAAAGATATATTTTTGTGATAGTGGATGACTATTCCAGATTCACTTGGACCCTGTTCCTTAGAACAAAAGATGAAACCTTTGAATTTTTTCTAGCATTTGTGAAGAAAATTCAAATAAATATGGAATCAAAAGTAGCATGCATTAGATCAGATCATGGAAAAGAATTTGACAATGACAAGTTTGATGAATTCTGCAACAAGAATGACATCACCCACAACTTCTTAGCTCCAAGAACTCCACAGCAAAATGGAGTCGTGGAAAGGAAGAACAGAACTCTTGAAGACATGGAAAGAACTATGATGATCGATAGTGGGATTGCTAAGAACTTCTGGGCAGAAGCTATCAACACTGCCTGCTACTTGGTGAACATGTGCATGATCAGGTCTTTGTTGAACAAAACTCCCTATGAGTTGCTGAATGGAAGGAAGCCCAAGTTGACTCACCTAAGAACATTTGTGTGCAAATATTATGTTCTTAACAATGGAAAGGATCAGCTTGGAAAATTTGATGCCAAGTGTGATGAAGGAATTTTTTGGAGTACTCTTCTCAAAGTAAAGCCTACAAGGTATACAACAAGCGAACTCAGTATGTTGAGGAGAGTGTTCATGTAACTTTTTACGAGTCCTATCTCCCCTATGAGAAGAGAAAGAAGGATGATCAAGATGGAGAGCCTCTACTGGTTCCAGGAGAGGTCATTGGTATGTCAAATAGAAAGGCATACATGATGATTCAAGTGAAGGAGACAAGTGAAGACAATGCAATCTCCTCCTCATCAGCTGGAGAGGAACCAGGTACTATAATCACAACCACTAAAGCTGAAGAAAGAGTGGTTGATGGAGTTCAAAGTACTCCACATGTTGCAGAAAGAAGGATACAAGGGAACCAGTCAGGTTTACCCAGCTCTTCTTCAAATGAAGTTCAAGTGCCAAATTGGAAACACAAGAGCTCCCATCCTGTCGAGAATATAATCACTCCCCTAGGCTCAAGTGTCTAAACCAGATCAAAAACCAGAAATTCACTCGCCTTCTCAGCATTTCTATCCTAAATAGAGTCCAAAAACATTAAGGAGGCCTTAAAGGATTCAGACTGGATCACAGTCATGAAAGATGAGCTGCATCAGTTTGAAAGGAACAACGTATGGCACCTGTTACCTAGACCCTCAGATGGAACCATCTTAGGGATCGGGTGTGTATTCAGGAACAAGCTTGATGAACATGGGAACACTACAAGTAACAAGGCAAGGCTAGTTGTCCAAGTCTACAATTAGGAGGAAGGAACTGATTATGATGAGACATTTTCTCCGGTTGCTCGTATGGAAGCTATCAAGATCCTCATTGCCTTTGCATCTCATATGGAATTTTCTTTGTTTCAAATGGATGTCAAAGGTGCATTTTTGAATGGTCTCCTCAAAGAAGAAGTCTATGTAAAGAAACCTCCAGGTTTTGAATGTCGTGAACACCCTGAATATGTATTCAAATTGGACAAGGCACTGTATGGGTTGAAGCAGGCTCCTCGAGCTTGGTATGAAAGTTTGTCAAAGTTTCTCTTAGAAAATGGTTTTGCAAGAGGAAAAATTGACAACACTTTGTTTCTGAAGAAACGAGGGAGGAACCTGCTCATTGTTCAGGTATATGTTGATGATATTATTTTTTGGGCAACAACTGATTCACTATGTGAGGAATTTGAAAAACTCATGGGAAGTGAGTTTGAAATGAGCATGATGGGTGAGTTGAATTTCTTCTTGGGTCTTAAAGTGAAGCAGTCCACAAAGGGAACATTCATTAGTCAGCATAATTATATCAAGGAGCTTCTGAAGAGGTTTGACATGGAAACATCAAAAGTGATTGACACTTCCATTTTCACTGCTACTCGACTAGACATGGATGAATCTGGCTCTTCTGTGAATCAAACAATGTATAGAGGAATCATTAGATCTCTCCTCTATCTTACTGCAAGCAGCCCAAATATTGTATTTAGTGGAAACTGTTATAGGACATGGCATCTATATAGTTCGATGGACTCATATATTCTATCATTATCGAAGGAGAGGGAGCTCCATGACTTGTTGATCTGGTGAGTGGTTATGAGTTCTGCGTGTTTATTTTATCATTGTCAGAGTAAGAAGGTTTTAGAATGAGGTATACCTATATTGGGTTGTTTTGAGCAACTACTATGATTAAAAATCATTTCTACGAGTATCTGAGTTATGTGATATATCATGCGACTGCATCTTGGGTTATGGTTGCGGCTTGGTACAACTTGTTTAGACTTATACAGTGTGTAGGTTGCGAGATCAAGATCTTATAAGAAATTTTGGATGTTGGAAATTTGATTATGTGGTTATGGGCTAAGGTTGAGGTAATGATCTTAAATTATATTGTGTTGTCGGGACTATATGGAAGAGGGTGATGTGGGACCACCCCTGGGTATGTGCATGTTAAGGTTACACGGTGGCTTGGTGGCTTTGGAACAACTCTGGGCACGTTCGAGGACAAACGTATGTTTAAGTGGCAAGAGGTGTGACGACCTAACTAGTCGTTTTGAGCATTTGCACTTTGCTCGGTAGCTTGTGGGCATGGGTAGATCCGTATGTCATATTATGGCTTATGTGAATAGTCAATTTTAGTTTTTAGGTTATTCGAAATCGATTTAAAAGAATGAATTTCATTGTTGAAGCTTTAAGTTGGAAGAGTTCACCAAGTTTGACTTTTTATTATTTGACCTCGGATTGGAGTTTTAATAGTTTTGTTAGGTTTTTATGGTGATTTTGGATCCGGACGTATGCCCAGATTTGCATTTGGATGCTTCTAGAAGGTTCCAGCGCTAGGTGAAAGTTGAAAATTTAAAGGTTTGGAAAGTTTATAAGTTTGACCGAGAGTTGAGTTTGATGATGTCGGATTCGAGTTGTGGTTACGGGAACCGGAAGAGCTTCGTTATTCCATTTGGGTCTTGTGTGCAAAATTTGAGTTCATTCCGGGTTAATTTGATATTTCGGTGCGAGTTTTGAAAGTTCAAGATGCGACGTTTATTAAGTTCGATTTGAGGTGTGATTCGTCATTTCGATGTTGTTATGTGTGATTTGAGGCTTCGAGTAAGTTCGTATTGTGTTTTAAGACTTGTTGGTACATTCAGACGGGGTCCCGAGTGGCTCGGATATGTTTCGAGGTGAGTTTTGAGTGAGTCCGGACATTTCGGCACTCTTATGTTGTTCTGGTGCTTTTGGAAGTGCGGGCCGAACATTTTGGAGTGCTGCGACAGAGGAAAAATGCGGACCGCACAATTCTTCTTGCGGCCACACTTTAGGGTGTTCTGCAGGTTCACTGGTCCGACTTCGGAAGCTTATATCTTTGTATTCACAAGGAATTTAAAGACTATTCGAAAAAAAAGTTGTATATATTCGTGTCTAATTTCCAGAAAGATAAATAAATTATCATTTGGACATTTGTAGAGAAAGTTATGGCCATTTTACTAAAGCCTGGTAGGGTAGAATTTGCTGAAGTGCGGCCGCACATTTTGGATTGCGGCTGCAGGACTTGGGATGTGCGACCACACTTGAAAATGTGTGGTCAGCACTTTGGAAGGTAGCTTTGATACTATATAAACGAGGGCTAGGGTATTATTTCACATTTTGGACTTTGGGAGCTCGGTTTCTGACGATTATTCGTGGGGTTTGCAAGAAAATCATCGGAGTAAGTGTTCTAACTCGGATTTGGTTAATATACATGAATATATCATTGTTTTCATCATTTAATTAGTATTTTGAGATGAAAATTCCGG
>ML381005.1:0-36324 GCA_005239525.1 Nicotiana knightiana | reverse complement strand
GTTCCTAAAGATTCATAATGTTAATTTTTGAGTTTTGAACATCGATTCAGAGTCGGATTTGAGTAAAACTAGTATGGTTGGACTCGTAATTGAGTGGGTTGTCAGATTTTGTGAGTTTTTTGGGTTACGAGGTGCGGTCCCGAGTTAAACTCTTGGGATGATTTTAGGGTTTTGATTAAGGATTCGATCTTTATCCTTTGGAATTGTTTCCTTGGGCTTTATTTGATGTATTTGAGTTGTTTTTGGCTAGTTTTGGATCGTTCGGAGGTCGGTACGTGCGGAATGGCATTTTTGGAGCATCGCTTGGCTTGCTCGATATTGAAATTGGCTTGTTCAAGGTAAGTAACACTTCTAAACTAAGTGCTAAGGGTATGAAATCCCGAAATATATGTTCTGTGATTGGTATTGAGGTGACGCACATGCTAGGTGACAGGCGTGTGGGCGTGCACCATGTGAATTGGGACTCTGTTGTTTTCATGGCACTGTATAGTGGTTCTATTTGTTTATATCCGTATTTTCACCATGTGATAAAGTAATTGAGCTGTCAATCTTGCTAGATATCATCTTTAGACTTTATGCCGATACTGTTGGGAACCATAACGGTCGTTTCTTGATGTCATTTCACTGATTTCATTGATATTTCGTACTCAGTCATATTCATGCATTCATATCATATCTCAGTCTCAGTTGTTATTTATTGATACATCATATCATTGTTGTCGGGCTAGTTTCATGACATTGGAGCCCGCGAGTGAGACTGGAGAGATTGATGACTGAGTGAGGCCGAGAGCCTGATTATGAGTGACAGTTATGGGGTCGGGATGCACGCTGCAGTGGTTATGTTGATTTTATGATAGCGCTTGGGCTGGAGGAGCCCCTCCGGAGTCTGTACACACCCCCAGTGAGCGTGATTGATTATTTTGAGGGATGGATCTTTCGTGGACATGGGTCTTGTCCGAAGCATTTATATACGCGGGGATGGATCTTCCCCACGGGCTGGATTTTCCCCTACTCAGTACTGAGTGATTGTTGGTCAGTTGATGTATATATTCTGGGATATATCTTCCCTAGGCCGATTGGCCATATACAATACTGAGTGATTGAGCATGATGAGTGGCAAGTAAGAGACGGTGATATTGAGTACTCTAACAGTGTGAGTACATGAGTTCATCTCTGAGATACTTGGCAGTGACATACACACATGACATACAGGCATAGAGATGCATTTTCCTCATGTTGTACAGTATCACGTCATTCGTGACTTTTTACACATATTGATATGTGGTCATAGAGATGTATTTCACACTTGCTATCTGGAAAGAAAATGAAATATATTATTTATTGTGGAAAGGATATTTGGAAAAAAATTACAGCTTTCAAACTATCTCATATTTTTCGGCAATTTCGATAAAGGATTTGGGTTTTAACTGATATATTTGAAAATCGAAACTATTCTCGGGAATTATGAATAAGTGGAGCATTTCAAATTCTGAGTTATTATTTTATTACTTTCCTTGCATTATTATGAACTGCTGTTGGTTATTGGTTTTGGACGCAACCTATGTTCCAGCTCATCACTGCTTTCAATCTAAGGTTAGGTCTGTTACTTATTGAGTACATGGGATCGATTGTACTCATACTACACTTTTGCACCTTACGTGCAAATGTTCACTGTTGCATTATTGTGATCGAACATCGACGTTGTTGTGATCGGCGGGAGATGAAATTGAAGATGTACCTGCGTTCTGGTTGTAGCTGCCTCCTGTTCACGGTAGCCTTATATCTATAAAACTCTATTTATGTATTTTTCAAACGATGTATTTATTTCATTTCAGCTTTGTAAACTCTATTCTTAGAAGCTCATGATTTGTACTACCAGTTCTTGGGGAATGTATAAGATTCAGTTAATTTCTCTATTTAATTGTTTTATTGATTTTATTAGAATTGAATAGTTGTTAGTTGGCTTACCTAGCGGGTTGGTTTAGGTGTCATCACGATTAGTTGGATTTTGGGTCGTGACAATAGGCCACCCTAGTGCGCGATCGCGCAAGTTAGGCTGTGTTCTGGCCAAAGTGCACGGCCATATGCGCGATCACACTCCCATGTGCGCGGTCACGCACGTCCAATTCCGGAATTATCCTATTTCACGTAAAAAGGGTAGTTTCGTTCGGGTTTGTTTTGGGGCGGCTTAAATACACCAAAACACCATTTTAGATGCACTTTTGGACAAATTTCGACCTAGGAAGGCCAAGGAAGCTAAGGAGGAGTTGGAAGAACATAAGCACAAATATTTCATCATTCCTTCCTCACTCAAGATCCAGGTTTGGATTGAATTTATGTTTTCCTATACTTTAGTTTCATTTGTGAAGAACTTCTCTAAATTTATGGAATAGATCCTTTTGGGTTTTGATGGATTTGGTGTATTGATGGTTGTTTATGGATTATAACTCTATTTTTATGTATTTGAATCGTTTTTGAAAAATTTAATTGTTGCATCTATGTTCACTTGTTCTTGTAATCGAGAGAGGTATAACTTGTGATATATTTGTACTATATTGTTGGTTGAGTTCATAGATTCTTCTAAGTAATCGAAAGAGGCTAGTTGAATCATTGATTAAATCTAGTTAGGAGGATAATCGAAAGAGGTTCTCCTAGAGACCAATCCATTACGAATTCTTGTATTTTTTCATCGAGCTTAAATTGGTTCATATTGTGAGGTCGAAACTTAGTCGAGAGTTTTCACTAAACATTTGTACTGATAATTAAGTGAATTCGAGAGACTCACTTGAACATTAGAAGTGATTTATCTAGAGTTAAATTCCAACAATTATCTTGCACGTATTCCGTCAAACCCCTATTCCCCCATTAATAACTTCCTTGCTTACCTTTGTTGCGATTATCATTAGCCAATAGCTATAGAATTTAGATTATTAATTATATAAATCTAAATTGTTGATCCTCCTGGATAGCAATCTAGCTACAAACTACGATAATATTGTTTAAATTCAATTCCTGTGGATACGATAATTATGCTATACTATCTTTGACTAGCGAGCACAATTTAAATGTGTGTTTTGCGCTCGTCAAGTTCCTATATAGTTCAAATAAGAAAAGATTTAATAATAAAACTTTTAATTAATTTTAATATGCTAAATATTTAAAAAATAATAATTAAACGCTAATTTTTGCCAATGCAAAATTTATTTTTATATTTCTTAAAGGTCTATCAATTTTGCATTGAAGTTTCGTACTTTTATAATATTCTAGATTGATTGAAGAAGACAAAATTAAGTGAAACATAGTTTACCTATATATTTAGTAGTTTTTAATTTTAGTCTCACATTATTTACCACGTAATTAGTATAAATTAATGTACTTTGTGCAAATGGCAAATAAAGTAAAAACTTTTCTTCAAAAAGATTACTCATTGATGTTAAAAAACTATTTGTTCATCATGAATACTATGGGAGTACCGTCTTCAGGATGTCATTTTCCAATTACCATATAGAAATTACTTCAAAAGAACGGCTACAAATTTTGTACTAAAGGTCCTTGACTTCTTAATTATTTATTTAAGGTAAAATTTTAATCATTTAAAGTTCTTAATATTAGGTGCCTAGTTTAAATAAGTAAAAATTTAATAACCAAATTTTTAGGTCCTAAATATTAGGATAATCAAATGACTATTCCAATGTGAATTATATTTTAAACAGGTAAAAAAGTCGAACATGTGTTTTTAATATAGTCTCTTATTTTTTAGTTTCTATTTTATTTGGTACGATGATGATATGAGACGATGCACGTAGGAATTTTCGTAGATGGTATCAATATTTGAAGAAGTGAACAAGTGAAGAAAGATACTGTAACGATAGGCTATGTCATTTTTTATATTTATACACAATATTTTAATTTTATTTTTTATTTATATATGCATATTATGAAAAAAAATTCGACAAAGTAGTATCACGTGTCACCGCTTGGACAAGGTGCCTACACCCATGTATGAGTTGAGCCGATACCAAGAGTGTCGATTCAATATAGCCAATCAGAATTTGTTTGGGACTGAAGCAAAATATAAGTATTGCTAATAAAAGTGTAATGTACACATGGTGATGGTGGTAGAAGCCATCAAAGAACTCCAACTATCAAGAATTTAATAGAAGGATTACACCTACTATTACGGTATACAGATGAACTCTCATACAAAGTGGATTGGTTGTTGTGCAATTTTATGGTAGGGGTTTAGAGCTTGATTAGACAAGGCGGGATAAGGCTCCATATAGCAATATGTATAGATTTAGATTCCTATTCTGGATGTTTGTGACCGTTTGGTTTACCTACAATTCAAAGCTCAGCCGTGCGAGACTTAAAAACTCAGACACACAGAATGGCCATGGGGGAAAGGAAGATAAACTCAGAATGGTTAGTGATTATGCAAGTCCCTCGCCCTCGTCGTCACCCCCAACTCCACAATCCCCACTGCCTGTGAGCGTAGGACCTGCACGTCGCCCCTACTATTTCTCTTCGTCTCCTTCTCCTTTCCCACCATTCTCACCACCCCCTTCCCCCCATACAGACATCCTCTACCCGACATCTATTGCTGCCTCTCCATTGCCATTTATCCTGGATCACCAACTCCAACCTCATAAACTAAATTCCACATGCTCCTGCCTTTTAGACTTGTAAGCAGGCTCCTTTCCCTTGTACTCTTCTTTTCATTTCTTTCCTTTAAAAGCTAGAATTGCTACTCTTTTGCCTTCTCAATTTTTTTATGTTTCGTTCTGTACCCCTTGGATTTTATGGTGAATATGCAGACTGAAATGGTTTCTTCAGAGATGTTGCACTTCTTTTACAACCAGAAAAAGGTGTCACCGGGTCATAGATTTTTACGACTGTCGCAAGACAGTGGCTACACGAGAGAAAAAGCAAAGCTTGCAGGAGTCAACGTTCAAATGGCTTTATAGTAAGCATGTTCCTCACAATGAGACACCAACTATAGTTTCTGATTTAGGTATAAGAAATGTGTAAGAAAGATGTGGAATAGCAAATAAATGCTGATGGCGTGATCTTCTGATTTAGATCTAGTTCTGAATAATGTACAGGGCATGTAATTTTACAATCTTCGTTTGACAAATGTTATGATTTAATAAAAATTTACTGCAAGAACTTGGCCTTGGAATACTGTATCAAGGTCAGTACTAAGCAAAGTTAGAAAAGTTTCCTCTTCCTTCTAATTTAAGATACTTCACTGTTGGCCCTGTGGTCTTTGTTGCTGAAAGGAAGGGTGGGTCTGAGGTGTGTTCTGAAGAGGCATCATACCCTGCTGCAGATTCTGTGTATTTTGTGACATGTTTCCAAATGTGCCATGCTGCTGCTGTTGTTGGATTAGCATCATACCAGGATTGTTTCCACTCATATTGAACACCGCAGAGAAAATGCCATCCCTGTTTAGGAACAAACGTTTTGCAACTAGAAACAAGCTGCACGTTTATTTGGTTTACAACATTCTCTCGCCGGGCTAAAAAAGGAAGAAAAATCCATTTGAACCGAACCATATGAAAGATGAGTAAAGGAGGCGCTTTTACTTTGATCACTCAGGGTTGCAGCAGCAAGATTCCGAGTTCCACCAGATATTCCAAACTGAAAGTAGTAATATGAGGCCACAAAAAAATTGGCAATATAACACAAAAGAAACATGAAAGAATTAGGTTATTCCATGCAAATGGCTTTCAAAAAGCAGAACTTTCATATTGTAAGTACGAAATATCCTCGAACATGTGAAAGACTAACATACATCCTTAATCATATGTAGTCAATTTCAAGAAATATAAGTTAAATGTAATGAAAAGATTATTCTTAGCTCACACAAGTTGGAAGAACAGGGAAGCTGTAGCCTCCCATCAATTTAAATCGAATTCACAGTCAAGAGAGAATCTCAAAACAGAAAATATTTGAGGTGTGTAATGCCAATAAAATAGAAAATTCCAATCAACACTCATTTTTTTTTTTGTTGAGAATGGTAACAATATATTCATCAGCCTTAAGGAAAAGTTGGGCACCATTAACAAAGTAAATTAAGCAAAATAAGAACCTTGTTCCTCTTACAAGGTGACTACAAGGCTTCTAGAAAATCCATTAAAGATTCAGTATCTTCTACATATTTTCCTTTACACCAAAAATTCAAAGACTGTATACAGTTCATCTTAATTGTCTGTATAGAGTTATTATTGTCTTCAAAACACCTTGCATTTCTTTTTGTCCATATAGTCCACCATACACAAGCTGGGATGGAGTTCCACCATTTCTTCTCCCTTCCCCTGCCTCCCCCCTTTTTCCAGCACTTCAGAAGCTCAATTGTAGACTGGCATGACCCAGTTTAGGCCAATCATGCTAAGAAAAAACTGCCAAAGCTGACCAGTCACTTTGCAGTGTAAGAACAAATGGTTATTATTTTCTGCATTCTCCTTACACAAGAAGCATCTTGAGCTTAGCTGAAATCCCCTTCTTTGTAATTTTTCATGGGTTAAGCATGCTTTTCTAGCCACCAACCAGGAGAAGCATAACACTTTGAAAGGAGCATTAACTTTCCAAATATTTTTCCAAGGCCAGCTTGTATTTTGATGTTCAGTAGAGTTTAAAAGAGTGTATACTGATTTAACTGTGAAGTCCTTTCCACCACTCTTCCATATCATGGTATCTTCATTGTGAGATGTACCGTTGAAGATCTCCAAGTCCTTCAGTAACTCTTATAACCTCCCAATCATTCAACAATCTCCTAAAATATAGATTCCAGCCTTGTAAGCTCCAGGCGTCTTACTAGGCTTAAACAGAAAAGAACAGATCTTTTAGAGGGGCATGTCCCAACCAATTGTCATTCCAAAATGAGATTTTTCTCCCATTACCCACTGTAAACCCCACATTAGCGTTAAAAGTAGGCCACTGAGCTCTAATGGATCTCCAAACACTAACTCCATATGCCGTTGTCACAGGCTTGGTGCACCATTGTCCCTGTTGTCCATATTGGTTTTCATTGTTGAATCTCCATAGCCATTTCATTAGAAGACTCTTGTTTTATGTTTTTATGTTTTTAAAACCAAGACCACCTTCTGCTTTGCTAGTAGTGACTGCTTTCCAGTTGATTAAGTGAAAACTCTTTTTATCTTTGCTTCCTTGCCATAAGAAATTTTGTCTGAGAGAATCCAACCTCTTTTCCACCTTTGCAGGTATTGGAAAAAGAGACATCACATATGTAGGCAGAGAATCCATCACAGCATTAATCAAAATCACCCGACCACCCAGAGATAGGTATTGTGTTTTCCATCTAGTCAGCCTCCTTTCGGCCCTCTTTACAACTCCACTCCACACCTCCATAGCTTTATTTCTTGAACCATGGGATAGTCCCAAATAAGTAGTTGGTAGGCAATCTAGCTCGCATCCAAGAATCCCTGTTAAGACTTGGACATCTGCCACTTCTTTAACTGGAATCAACCTACTTTTTCTCCAAATTACATGTAATCCAGACACAGATTCAAACACAACAAGTATTAGCCTCAAATACCTCAACTGCTCAGCTTTTGCCTCACACAAAACTAGAGTATCATCAGCATATAGAAGATGCGAGACCTCCATCTCATTGCCAGCATTGTTAGATACCCTGAAGCCTCTCAACCACTCATTCTGTTAGCAGTTTTCAACATATTGTTGAGTCCTTCCATGGCCATAATAACCAAAAAAGGGGATAAAGGATCCCCTTGTCTTAACCCCCTATGAGAAGGAAAAAATACCCTCCAGTGATCCGTTAATCAGTATAGAAAATCTTACTGTGCTACTGCAAAACTTGATCCAGTTTTGCCACTTTTTTCCAAATCCCATCTCCTTAGATTAAATACTTCCAATTCACATGATCATATGCTTTCTCTATATCTAACTTGCAAAATATTCAAGGAGTGTTCACCTTCATTCTAGTATCTACACATTCGTTTGCTATCACTGTTGCATCCATAATTTGTCTACCCTTGATGAAAGCCATTTGTTGTTTATCCACCAGCTTGCCAACCACCACCTTCAATCTTTCCGCTAGCACCTTGGATACAATTTTATATACACCCCCTATCAAGCTGATAGGTCTAAAATCCCTCAGTTCTATTGCTCCTGCTTTCTTAGGAATCAGTACTACATATGTAGCATTGAAGCTTTTCTCATAGAATTCCTGAGAATGAAAATTTTCCATGGTTTTCATAATGACCTCCTTCAAAATGTCCCAACAAGTTTGGAAAACCCCCATAGAATATCCATCTGGTCCAGGTGCTTTATCAATGGCACTCAATTTTATACAATCTAGCACTTCTTGTTCTTCAAAACTTCTCTCCATCCAACCCTGTTCCTCTGTATTGATTGAAGGTCCATTTGGAAAAATGAAGTCAGGTCTCCATTCTTCTGTCTCAGCATACAATTTCTGATAGAAGTCCAGAACTTCTCTCTTTATACCATCATTAGTAATCACCTGCCCGTTTACTGCTAGTTTGTCAATGGAGTTAGATATTTTGTGAGCATTTGCCATTCTGTGAAAGAACTTTGTGTTTCTATCCCCTTGTTACCACGAGGCTCTAGATCTTTGTCTCTATGCTATCTCTTCAATCTTTGCCATTTCCTCAAAATCCATGGATAAATTTGCCTTAATGATCAATTCATCATCAGTGAGACACCTCTGCTCCTGTATTTTGTCAAGCTCAGAAATATGACTAAGTATTTCTATTTTTCTGTTCCCCAGATTTCCATAATTGGCCTTATTCCATTCCTTCAATTTTCCCTTTAACAGTTTCAGTTTAGTAGCTAAAATATAGTCTGGTCTACCTCTAACCACAAATGAAGACCACCACCCTTTTACTAAATCTGAGAAACCTTCTACCTCAAGCCACCAATTCTCAAATTTGAAATATGATTTTGACCATTCCCATTCTCCACAATTGAGCTGAATTGGACTGTGATCTGATACCATTTGTCACGACCCGTTTTGCCCTCCGAAAGGTATCGTGATGACACCTAGTCTCTACGACTAGGTAAGACTCAAATTTGCGAAAAATAATAGAATCAATAAAATAAAGACAGAAAAGAACTAAAGTAGATATAACATAGCTGCTCAGCATGTACACTTTCACTTCCCAAAACCCAGAATGTCACGATAGTCACAAGCTCTGTACTAAATGTAGCTCTATACAATGAAATAGTGGAAAATACATAAGTCCTCTATGCCTATACTGGAGTAGAAGGGGACTCGTGGGACTCTGCAGATGCGGTAGAATTAGCTCGCGGTCTTCTGGCAGCTGCTAGAACGACTCCTAGCCACGATACTGGGTGCTGGTACCTGTATCTGCACATGGGAAAAACATGCACAGGAAAGGGCATGAGTACTCCACATTCGGTACTCCGTAAGTGCCAAGTCTAACCTCAGTCAAGTAGTGACGAGGTCAGGTTGAGGCTCTACTGAGTTTTTAAAACAAGTCAATATAAATTTAAAACAGTGAAATGTAGATAAGCAATGATAAACAGGATTAATGGAAACTGGAAGAATTTATAACAGACAGAGAGCCCTTGGCTCAGCACAGCATATATCTCAACAGTAAATGTGCAATGCAGTAGAAGGGGAAAGCTCCCGGATCTCAGTCTGTAGTCCCAATTTAAATATGCTATGCAGTACAGGGGGAAAGCTCCCGGATCTCCGTCCGTAGTCCCAATTTAAATATGCATTTCAGTACAGGGGGGAAGCTCCCGGATTTCGGTACGTAGTCCCAATTTAAATATGCAAATCAGAAGTATGTCGGATACGGCTTAATTAAACAGTCCAGGAATAACAACACGCAAGAATAGAGTAAAGCTACCTAAGCATGGTGCAACTAGTAGCAAATAAGAGGAAATCAAGTAAGGACAGATATGCATGCTTACTTTTAAGCTAACTACTCAGTTAAGACAGGAAACAGTAATATAAGAATGAAAATGAGTGAAAGCATGCAAGTAAAAATGGAATTTTAGCAACAATGACCCGTGTACGCACTCATCACCTCACGTACACGGCGTCTACGTAACAAAATCAGTATAAAAATGCCTAAAGGGAAGTCCCCAACACAGAATTAGGCAAGCCACTTACCTTGACTGCGCAAATCAACTCAATACCACACTCTTGCCACGAGTATCCGAGTCTGGGTGGCCCAAATCTATTCAAATCGATTGCATAATGTAAATATCACTTCAAGGGAACAAAATAGCTAATTATTTCTAAGCTAATACGCGAAATTAGGAAATTCGCCAAAAAGTCCCCCGGACCCACGTCTCGGTATCGGGTAAAATTTATATTTCCCGAACACCCATTCGCTCATGAACCCACTCGAACAAGAATCAACAAAATCTTACGTCTAAAATCTCCCTAAATCCTCAGATTTCTACTTGGGGAAGTTTCATCCCAATTTCATGGGTTTTCATCCAATTTAATTGATTAGATTGAGGAAATTGATAGAGATTATTGATATACAAATGGATTAAGATTAGAAAACGTTATCTATGATTCTCCTCTTCAAATTCCACTGAAAATCTCCAATTCCCGAGCTCTCAATCGGTTTTGGAGTTATGAATTTCAAACCCTCGGATTTTGATATAACCAACCCAGGTATTTCGCACCTGCGACACTGGGATCGCACCTGCGGTGCCGCACCTGCAGAAACACAATCGCGGGTGCGAAAACTCATTAAAAGACCTGGGGTCGCACCTGCGGTGGCTGGGTCGCAGGTGCTGCTCCGCACCTGCGAGTCGGGCCAACCTAAGCTACGTTCGCACCTGCGTGCACCCCCTTCGCACCTGCGTGTCCGCACCTGTAGAAATACCATCGCAGGTGCGAGACACCAGAACCAGAATGGTTCAACTGCTCTCAAAGTCCCAAATTCACCTGTTGGGCATCCGAAACAACCCCGAGGCCCTCGGGACCTCAACCAAACCTACCGACTGACCCTAATACCTTGTTTAAACTTGGTTGAGCCTTAAAAACACATCTCATAACATCAAAATCATTAATTATGCATAGATTCAAGCCTACGAACTTATGAAATTTCTAGAATTCACATCTGATGCCGAAACACGTCAAAACTCATCCGAATGACCTCCAATTTTGCACACAGGTCACAATTGGCATTATGGACCTGCTGTCGCTTTCAAAATTCTATTCCGAGTCCGATATCAAAATTTCACCTATCGGCCGAAATCGCCGAATTTCTAACTTTCGCCAATTCAAGCCTAAATCTACAACCGACCTCGAAAACACATTCCGAACAGCTCCTAACCCCGAAATCACCCAACGGAGCTAACTGAGTCGACGGAATTCCATTCTGGATCCGTCTTCACACAGCTCTAGCTACGACCAAAATTTTAAAGCTAAATTCCACATTTATGGACTATGTGTCCAAAATCACACCAGATTTCATCACTCAACGCTCCGACAAGTTCCAATAACACAATTAGACATGGGAGAAGAGGTTAATAGGGGATTGGGGCACTAATTCTTAAAACGACCGACCAGGTCGTTACATCCTCCCCCTTTTAAGAAAATCGTCTGTCCTCGAATGAGTAAAGAAACATACCTGAAGATGTGAAAAGATAAGGGTACTGACTCCGCATATCCTGCTTGGTCTCCTAAGTCACCTCCTCAATTGGATAACCCCTCCACTGAACCTTAACTGAGGCAATATTCTTCGATTTGAGCTTTCTGACATGCCTGTCCAATATAGCCACAGGCTCCTCAACATATGATAGATCCTTGTCCAACTGGACTGAGCTGAAATCCAAGACATGAGTCGGGTCACCGTGATACTTCCGAAGCATGGAGACGTGGAACACAGGATGAACCCCTGCCAGGCTGGGAGGCAAGTCTAGCTCATAAGAAACCTCCCCAACACGTCGCAACACCTCAAAAGGGACAATAAATCTCGGACTCAGCTTGCCTTTCTTCCCGAACCTCATGACGCCCTTCATAGGCGATACTCGAAGCAAACAGTGGCGGGAGCTTGTATCCCAAACCTTCGCGTGGTTGCCTCGTTGCAGCTTCTGATGGGAGCTTCCCTAACTTTGGTGGCTCATCGAGATTGTATCCATCTTTCACAAATAGCTTGTAAGTGTCAGGATCAAAGCCTTCATCTGTTTGCTTTGTAGGGAGTGTCACATTCTGCAAACGATTTTGAGCTACAAACCCTGCAAGCGGCTTCGAGGACAACTTTACTGCCTCAATTCGTTTCACCGGAAGAGTTAACTCCTTTAGTGTGTTGGTTTGGAGATTATATGATTCGCCCTCGTCTTTCTTCCTTTTAGGGACATATTGGATCTTAGGACTTACATTCTTTCCATAAGATGCAATATCCCCTCTATGATATTTATTCACATTGGGTTGTACCTCCTCAGTAAGGGCTTTGGCTTTACCAATAGTCACCTCAGTTCTTTTGGTTATGGGCTCGTCATTCTTGATTTTCATGCCATCATCAACCTTTATCTCCTTCACAATACGGTTATTCAAGTAGAACTTTGCATCGATGAAGTGTGACTCTGCCTCGGTGAATGGCTCATCATCAGCAACTATCTTCTTCTCGACTTCACCCTCGTAGTACTTTAAACATTGATGGTAGGTAGATGGAACTACTTTATTCTCATGTATCCAAGGACTTCCAAGAAAAACATTGTATGAGGTCTTCGCATCAATCACATGCAGCCATGCACTTGATTTCATATCTTCAATAGTGACTCCCAGCATGATCGCACTTATGGCTCTTTGCCCCCCTTGGTTGAATCCTTGGATCATCACCCGACTTCCTGAGAGTTCGTTCATGGGAATACCAAGTTGTTTCACAGTGTGAATTGGCAAAATGTTCACTGAGGATCCTCCATCAACGAAAATTCGGTTTACCCTTTCATCACGCATATAGCCAACCAGGTACAATGGGCGGTTATGAGGAGTGTCACCTAGCAGAAGATCGTCACTTGTGAATGTGACTTTTTCCTCACAAGCATCAACTTCTTGAGTAGTGGAGTCGATGAGCTTTTCCGAAGATGGTGCTGATGGTAGGTCATCACTCCTTTCTTTCCCTTCGTCAGTATGGCAACATGAGGCATCAACACCCCCATGGGAAATCTTCGTGCAGAACCAACTTGGTAAAAGATCCTCCAAGGTCACTGGATGTCATGGCTTTTGAGGGTGGTGCACCTCCACTTTCACTTTCTTTATGTACTTAACAGGGTTCCATCTCCTAGGTCTTTTCACCATTATCTTCCTCGTTAGTTGTTCCATTGATCCTTTTTGTGGGCCCTTTTTGTGGCGCCCACGACGAGTCACCATCGTCCAACCTTTATGTACATAATTCATTTGGATTGAATGAGCCAAATATGATAGAGACTTGGTTTGCACTTGCTTTCTCATCTTCAAGCACGATCTTCTTTTCACGAGCCAAGTCCATAACTTTGTCCTTGAAGATAAAGCACTTCTCCAGAGGGTGGCTCACAATTCGATGATATTTGAAGTAATTTTTTCATCGATTTTCTCAGCTTCATTTGGTCGCTTCATCTCCGGAAGCTCAATGAGATTTAACTCGAGGAGTTCTTCAAAAATAGTCGGCACATCACAATCTAGAAATGGGTACTCTTTCTCTTGCATTTCTTTTAGAGTCAACTTTCCACTTTGCTTAGCTTGAAACGAAGTGGATTTCATACTCTGCTTCTTGCTCACCTTCGTCGTGAACTTCACAGGTGATGTGTTGACATTCATAGCTTCTTTATTTTCAGATCTCGGTACAAACATGCTCCATTTTCTGACTTCTTGCTTGTCATTCCCTTTGTGAGGTTCATAGATGAGAAGCCTTTCATTCCCACCAGAGGCCATGCTCAATTCCATGTCATGGGCACGAGTTGCAAGTTCTTCAAATGTGCCAGGCTTGATACCTTGCAAAATGTAGCGCAACACCCAATGCATACCTTGGATGCACATCTCTATGCCAGAAGCTTCACTAAGCCTGTCTTTACAGTTGAGGCTTGCATTCCTCCAACGATTGATAAAGTCGATAACTGGTTCACTCTTCCGTTGACGAGTACTTGTGAGTTCTATCATACTCACAGTACGTCTCGTGCTATAAAAGCGATTGAGGAATTCTTGCTCTAGTTGATCCCAGCTATCAACAGATCCAGCCTCGAGGTCCGTGTACCAATCAAAAGCATTTCCTTTTAATGAGCGGACAAACTGCTTGACAAGGTAATCTCCATAAGTCCCAGCATTGTTGCATGTCTCAACGAAGTGCGCCACATGTTGCTTTGGATTGCCTTTGCCATCAAATTGTTGAAATTTTGGAGGTTGATAGCCAGCAGGCATCTTTAACATATTAATCCTTGAAGTGTACGGCTTTGCATAGGTAAAGGAGGACTTGGAAGCAACTTCATATTTGTTTTTTATAATCCCTTCAATAAACTCCTTTAGTTGATTGATTGGAATCATCCCTTCTGAAGAGACTAGAATTTCCTTAGTGGATGCAACTCGTCGTGGGGGAGCATCAATGTCTTGGACTTCTGGGAGTTTGCCAGGTGCATGGGTGGATTCTTCTTCCATCAAGATTCCCACCCTATCTGTTAGCTTGTAGATTCTAGCATCTTGATTTTGCATGCACTTGGTCAAGCCAGCGATTGCTTCTGTCAAGTTTGCCAACTGCTCCTCCACAGATGAAGTGTTTGTTACCATGGCTTGAATGATTGTCATGGACGATGGAGAGTAACATGGATTTTCACACAGATTGATCCTTTATTGGCTCACGCTATGTGGTGTAAGTGGGGAGGATACATCACTTGAAGCGTCATCATCTTCCTTCACAGCAGAGTGCTTGGATCCAGAGAGGTCAAGCAGAGCAAGAGTTTTCTTGATCTTTTCAGGAACATCGCTTCCTCCTTCGGGTGCATTTGTGGAAGATCTTGATCCTTTTGAGGATGAAGATATGAAAACAGGGGTAGATACGGACGACACTTGGGGTGCTTGTTGTCCTAACGAGCTTGCTTTGCTTCTCGTAACTGGTCCAAAGCTTCCAAAGGTAACTTCGAGTATGTTTTCCACATCAGCATAGAACTTGGAATTAGCAGCCTTGGCGGAAGTTGAACTGGAGTTGATTTTCTTTGAAGCCATTTTGTTGTTCTTGAACTTTGGTGTTTGAAAAGTTGAGATGAGAGGTAGAGATTGTCCCACTGGGCGTGCCAGAATTTGTAGACAATAAATTGCGTCGAGAAAATTAAAATCAAGACCGAAAATATCGCAACAATCGTAGTATTTTATTTTGAATATATGAGTGTACAATCTCTATGAATCCTCTGATTCTTCTTTTTAATGGTAAATAAATTTAAAGGCCTTTGAGCTTGATCTTGAATCTATATTTGTTTCCACGAACGATGACCTTGTTCTTGAGCTTGAGCTTGATTGCTTGAACTTGACCTTGATTCGTTCTTCGTTCTTGAGCTTGAACTTGATTTCTTGAACTTGAACTTGATTGCTTGAAGCTTGAAACTTGTAGAGAAATTTGCGGCGTTTGATCCACGAGCTCTCTCTCTTGCTTCTTGTTATAACTTCTGGTGGTTTTTCTGGGTTATGAAGATCCCTATTTATAATTGTGGAAGGGAGGAGTTATGATAAGAACAAATTCTTTCTGACCAATCAAATTGAAGTGTGACATGGCCGCATTTGATTGGCCAGAACATGTCACTTGTACATGTAGCACGATTTCACTGGCCTTTTAATTTGATTTGGCATGCCTTGTCATTTTTACATGTGGCACGATCCTATTGGCTATTCCATTTGATGTAGCGTGCCACGTCATTTGACATGTGGCACCGAACTGGGCTTCTAGGAAGATGACATATTGGGCTTAATGAAGTGGGCTTATCACTTTAGCCCAATTAAATGGGCTAGCCCTATGGATTAAGACTCATTTATTTAATCCATATATATTGGACTTATATAATTAATTCAATTAAATTAATCCAATAAATTTATTTGAACTAATATATCTTGAATTTAAAATATAGTCCAAATTATTTTACGGATTTAATTCCAATAAAATTTATATGTCTACAGTTCTCTTCTTTGTTTTCTTTTTAAGTAATTTATTCTATTTTTAGTAGGAGGAGGAAATTCCAAATGATCTGCTTATACATGTGGATTGTCACAGTTGAGTGAGTGTAGAACTTCACTCTCACGCGCTTACATATTATCCAAGCCCCCTTACAATTTTTTTAAAGAAAGAACCAACCTAAGATAGACTTGCACATTGGCTAGTAGAAGAAAATGATGTATAAGAAGGTAAGGTTGCACAGATGATATTGATTTCCTTTTTGGTATCTTATTATACGGTCTGGGCCAACTCTGTACCGCCTCCACCTTCTTCGGATCTACCTTGATCCCATCCGAAGACACCATGCCTAGGAATGCCACAGAATCCAGCCAAAATTCACACTTAGAAAACTTGGCATACAATTTCTTCTCTCTCAATGTCTGAAGCACGATCCTCAGGTGCTGCTCATGGTTCTCCTGGGACCGAGAATATACCAGAATGTCATCAATGAAGACAATGACGAAAGTATCAAGATAAGGCCGAAATATGCTGTGCATCAGGTGCATGAAGGCTACTGGGGAATTGGTCAACCCAAATGATATAACAAGGAACTCATAGTGGCCATATCTGGTCCTGAAGGAAGCTTCGGGATATCCGGCTCCTGAATATTCAACTGATGATAACCCGAACGCAAATCAAACTTGGAGAACACCCTAGCACCCTATAACTGGTCAAATAGATCATCAATGCGAGGCAATGAGTACCTGTTCTTCACTGTCACCTTATTCAGCTGTCGTTAGTCAATACACATACGCATCGGGCCATCCTTTTTCTTCACAAATAATACCGGAGGGCCCCAAGGTGATACACTGGGCCTGATGAATCCCTTTGCAAGAAAATCTTGTAACTGCTCCTTCAACTCCTTCAACTCAGGAGGAGCCATGCGATAAGGAGGAATGGAAATGGGCTGGGTGCCCAGCAACAAGTCAATGCCATCAATGTCTCTATCGGGCGGCATACCCAGAAGATAAGCTGGAAATACATCAGAATAGTCCCTGACAACTGGAACTGACTCAACTGTAGGGGTCTCAGCACTAACATCTCTCACATAACCCAAATATGCATCACACCCACCCCTTTTCGACCATTCACTGAGCCTTAAGAAAATAAATGACTCGGCGGGGAGTATACTCTAAGGATCCTCTCCACGCTAACCTCGGTAATATTGGCATAGCCAGCGTCACGGTCTTGGCGTGACAATCAAGAATAGCATAGTAGGGAGACAGCCAGTCCATACCCAATATAACATCAAAATCTACCGTACTGAGTAGTAGTAAATCAGCTCTGGTCTCAAAACCACTGATAGCAACCAAACATGACCGATATACGTGGTCCACAACAAGAGAATCTCCCACCGGAGTAGAAACATAAACAGGGGAACTCAAAGAATCCCGAGATATCCCTAGATGTGAAGCAAAATAAGAAGACACATATAAATATGTAGAACCTGGGTCAAATAATACCGATGCATCCCTATGACAAACGGGATCAATACATCTGATGACTGAATCTGAAGCAATGGCCTCGGATCAGGCCGAAAGAGCATAGTACATGGCCTGGCCTCCCCCTCTAGGATGAACTCGACCTCCCCGACCTCCACCTCAAGCTGCCTGAGGTGGTGGGGTAGCAGCTAGGGCTGGAAGAATAGCTGGAGGACTTGGTGGAAGACGTGGGACCTGATAAGTCTAAGGGGGTGAACCCTGATAATTCTGAGATGGTGCGCCCATCCTCGCTCTGGGGAAATCTCTGATCATATGAAGAGGGTCACCATACTCAAAGCAATACCTCGGAAGACGTGGCGGCCGCTGCTGACTCTGAACTGGCCTGCTGGACTGGCCAGTGATAGCACCTTGAGCAGGAGGCACCTGAGATACTGGTGGTGCATAATGAGGTCTAGGAGGAGCTGGAATACCACTGGCTGCTAGGAGAGCTGAATGAACGGGGTGACTCACAAAACCCCTACCATATCGTGCTGCTAGTGCACGGGCTCCTGAAAAATGACCAGTCTCTCGAGACCTCTTGGCCTCTCTCTCCTCCCTGTCCCGGGCTAACATAATCTCAATCCTCCAGGAAATACTCACGGCCTGCTGGTAAGTAATATCGATCTCCAGCTCTCTAGCCATGCTGGTCCAAATAATTAGGTGGAGTCCCTCAATAAAGCGTCGAACCCTCTCTCTGACAGTGACAACCAAAGCTGGTGCATGGCGAGCCAAATCTCTATAACGGACTTCATACTCTGACATAGTCATGGAAACCTGGAGTAGCTGCTCAAACTCTGCACGCCAAGCATCCCTGAAGCTCTAAGGGACAAACTCAAGTAAGAACATCTCGGAGAACTGAGCCCAAGTAAGTGAAGCTACCTCGTCTGGACTACTAAGCTCAAAAGCACGCCACCACTGATAAGCTGCTCCCCTCAGCTGGAAAGCAGTGAAAGAAACCCCACTCATGTCCACAATACCCATAGTGCAGAGAATGCGATGACATCCCTCAAGAAAATCCAGGGCGTCATCCGAAGCTAGTCCACTGAACTCAGGTGGGTGGTACTTCTTGTACCTCTCAAGTCGGAGTTGCTCTGCCTCAGGAACAACTATCCTAGTCTCATGCTGGGCTGGAGCTGCTGGGGGAATAGGAATATACTCTAGAACCTGCCCAATATGAACCCTCTACTCAGAAGTACGGGCTGCGGGAACCCTCCTCCGACCTGGGATGTAGCTGGAGCTATCGGAAGTAGTCCCGCCTGAGACAGAGTGCTGAAGGCACTCAAGAACTGGGCCAATGTCTCCTGGAGGTCTGGAGTAACAGTAGGGACCTCCTGTGCCCCTCCAACTTTAGCTGTTGGGGGCTCCTCTATCTCTGTTCTAGCCGGTGCTCGGGCTGCACGACATGCTTGTCCTCTGCCCCGGCCCTTGCCTCTGGTGGTTCTGACTGGGGGCTCGGGTGCCTGGTCATCAGTACGTCTGGTACGACTATGAACCATCTGCAAGAAAGAATAGAATAGAGTTTAAGAATTTGATGACAATAACTAGCACGATACGAAATTCCAAAGAATTTGATTGTTCTTAACAGTTACATAGCCTCTCGAAGATAGATGCAGGCGTCTCCGCACCGATCCACGAGACTCTAATAAACCGGTTTGTGACTTGTGACTCCTATGAACCTAGACGCTCTGATACCAACTTGTCACGACCCGTTTTTCCTTCAGAAAGGTATCTTGATGGAACCTAGTCTCTACGACTAGGTAAGCCTAATATTTTGCGGAAAATAATAGAATCAATAAAATAAAGACAGAAAAGAACTCAAGTAGAAATAATAGTTGCTCAGTATGTACACTTTCACTTCCCAAAACCTGGAATGTCACGATAGTCACAAGCTCTATACTAAATGTAGCTCTATACAATGAAATAGTGGAAAATACATAAATTCTCTATGCCTATACTAGATTAGAAGGGGACTCGTGGGATTCTGCGGACGCGGCAGAATTACCTCGCGGTCTCCTGGAAGCTGCTAGAACGACTCCTAGCCACGATACTAGGTACTGGTACCTGGATCTGCACATGGGGAAAACATGCCCGGGAAAGGGCGTGAGTACTCCACATTCGGTACTCCGTAAGTGCCAAGCCTAACCCCAGTCAAGTAGTGACGAGGTTAGGTTGAGGCTCTACTGAGTTTTTAAAACAAGTCAATATAAATTTAAAACATTGAAACATAGATGAGCAATGATAAACAATGGAAACTAGAAGAATTTATAACAGACAGAGAGCCCTCGGCTCAGCACGACATATATCTCAACAGTAAATGTGCAATGCAGTACAAGGGGAAAACTCCCAGATCTCAGTCCGTAGTCCCAATTTAAATATGCTATGCAGTACAGGGGGAAAGCTCCCGGATCTCCGTCCGTAGCTCCCTCGTCCCTACCTCAGGCCGGTGCCCTTCACCGGCCTCTGCCACGGCCTCGGACGGCGGGGGTAGCGGTATCTCCCGGGTCCGGAACGTCAGCCGCGCTAGTCCTCACCATCTGTGAGAGAATAGAAGAATAAGATTTAGTAAACCATCAACTGCACGATAGAACATGAATAAGAGAGGTTTCCTAACACCCTATAGCCTCCCGAAGATAAATATAGACGTCTCAGTATCGATCCGGAAGAATCTATTAGGTTTGCCCGTGACTTGTGAGACCTACGTGAACTTAGAGCTCTGATACCATGTTGTCATGACCCAAATCCCAATTTAGTTCGCGATGGCGCCCAACTTCGATGTCAAGCAAGCCAACCTTAATTTACTAGTGATCCCTTTTTAATTTATAAAACAATTTCCCATACTTGAGAGGGTTTTCTTTTAGATTTTAAATTTCGAAGTAAACAAATGACTTAGACAACCAAAAGTGAGTAATAAATATAGTAATCACCACCAATAATTACAACCCAAAAGAATAGAGTATCCACTACATGTCATGCCAGGAACTGGCGTCATAGGTCTACGGGCATCTAATAGAAATGAGTATCCAAAAGAAAATACAAGTCTGTTCTACTGTATGATGAAATATAAACAGACATAGCAAAAGAAAAGAGGAACTCCAAGGTGCTGCCAGAGGAAAGCGTCAAGGAAAGCAGCTCACCGAGAAGTCCACGCCAAATATACGTCAGGGACGAGCTCCAGATGAATACCCAGATGCACCTGCCTCAGAGCCTGTACAATTAAGTACAGAAGTGTAGCATGAGTACATAAACAGATATTGAGTATCCCGCCTAATCTCGAAGAAGTAGTGACGAGAGGTAGATGTGATACTTACTAGGGTCAAAATTTTAAATAACATAATTTAATAAGGGCTAGGCAGGCATAACAGTCGTAGTAATCACAAAGACATAAAATATCAAGTTTAATTGTAATTACCTTTGCATGTCAAATTTCACTAGCATATAATGTACACTATTCCCTTTTTTTCACATGAAACAGTTTATACAATTACAACAAAACTCCCAGTAAATTATATAGCACATAGTATGCCGAAAGCGTATGGCCGAAGCGTCGCAAAAATAAATGTGCACTGCCGAGGGTCGAACGACTCGAACCATAGATGCATCTATTACCCTTCTCGCGAATCGAACATGCGACGCAGTTGACATAATAGTAGGGCTATCTCACTCACGAATCATACATGCGACGCGGGTGCCGTATACATACACATAATTTTTCAATATTTAGGAAGTTATTTGACCACTTTATCGACCAAAAAGCGGCCAACTTTGGTCGGTAAGTTATTTGAAATTTTTTGTCAAATTAGCGACTAAAGTTGGTCGCTTTTTTTGACCAACCAACTTTGGTCGCAAATATTTGATCGCTTTTTACCGGATTTTTAGTAGTGGGTTGGGGTGATTAGAAACGATGCTGGTGATATGGTATGTGCCTTCTCTGAGTTCTATGGTGATTGTAGCAATAACATGGCTGAAGCAAAAGCAATGTTGCACGACATTATTCTGTGCAAGGACAAGTTCAGCGAACACATCACTGTGGAAACTGACTCCCAGCTTCTTGTCAATATTATTAACAACAACTTTAAACCCCCATGGGAAATTAAAAGCATCATGGATCAAATTGTTGAAGTGTGCCGACAAAGAAATTGTACAGTATCTCATATTTTCAGAGAAGGGAATAGTGTGGCTGACCTATTAGCTAATATGGGGGAGAGAATGAAGGACAACAGAGTTTTCAATGATGTAACCTCATTGCCCAACAATATTAGAGCTGCTGTTATGAAAGACAAAGAAGGGGTTTTCATTTTCAGATTCAAGCCAAAAAAGAATCAATTTGTTGTTGATGATGTTCCTATTGATTGAAATTCTGTTAGTGACATCAAATACAACAATCTCATTTGAAGATCCTCTCATACAGAAGAAAAATGATAGTAACATAGGAAGTAATTTATGTTATGATGCCCAAATATATTTAAGAATGAAATACTCCAAGTCTGCATTTTGTATTGGAGGCAATGGTTTACACCTCTTCCATGTACTACTGCTTTTTGGTAATACACAGGTGGGGTTATAGCCTAACCCCACCATGATGGTGGATGTTTCAATTAAAAAAGAAAAGAAAAAAAGTGTAATAATAATAATAATTTTGAAAACCAAAAACTAAAAAAGAATTTGAAAATTCTCTTGTAAATGGGCAAAATAATTACCACTTATTCTCTTCTCCTTAGACATTTGGAGTATAAATATATCTCTTCAATTACTTGTCCAATCAAACACGCCATATATATAATTATTACACTAATTATACACAAAATCTAAAGGCGGTTTCCCAAACATATCCTTAGCAATATGTAAGAAGGGTCAACAACTGTAAAAGGAAAAAAACAATCCATTTGGAAAGTCCCGTCGTGTCGTGTCCTGTTTCCAGGTGCCGATCTCCTTGTGCCGGCAAAACCTCCGAAGCTCATCCGCCCCATTATTATCAGATTGACGATTGTCAACTTGGGCAAATGTCTTCGTTGAAGCATCTCCAGATCATCATCAACTTCTCTTGAACATCCTTCAGGTCCGTTAGTCTTCTCCTTTTACATGGTTGCGGAACACCGACTTTTCATCTTTACAGTTCCGATTCATTTTTGTTTCTTAGCTAAAAACTGCTTAAAGCAAGACTACGTCCTGATTCAACCTGTTCCATAACTTATTTCGTTTCAATTTATAAAAAGCTTATTGTGTACGACGTGCTAGGAATTGGCTGAATCATCTTTCAATTTCTAGAAAGCTTATTGTCTTAGTGCTACCTCAACCCCCCAACATATGTTTATTTCTCAATTTCCCCTTGTCAATTTCTTTTTAGTTCCCTTCCTATTACTCAATTGCATGTACTGGTTAGAAAGAGTTGATTAATATCATAATTACGAGATGGACTAAATCACCACATTGGGTTGTTACCTCTTGCTGTGGTTGACTTGTCATTTTCATCTGGAAAGACACTAGTTACCTGCTACCACTCAGCTGTTACATTGACCTATGGGGAGTGCTTACACTACTTGAATTAGCATTTTTTTTTAATTGTGCGGAGGTCTTGTTTCACAGATTGTGCTATAACATATTGCTTTTTTTTTACAGTTGCGCCAACGGTTCCCTTTCTTTGATGTATCTCTTCTTGCCACTAAAACATGAATTTCTTGACACAGTATAATGTTTGTCACAAGATAGAATATCCATCTACAATAACTTGATAAGGATAGAATATACATCTACAATAACTTGATAAGTCATTCCGTCATATATGCTGTCCTTGCATATAAAGTTCTGATTCTACATATGAACCAGTTGGATAGTTGTAAAGTTTGAAACTGAGTGAAATTTAGCTGAAAATGTATTTGCTGATGTCAGATGTAGTGCCTTTTTGAGAATGCTTTTTTCTTCATCATCATCAGGGGTCTTTGTATTAAGCTGATAGTCTTATCAAATTTCATGCAGTTACAGAGGTAATTTTGTACAATAATGGTCTTGTAAAGCTTATTACAATGGTAACAAAGTAAATTAGGCAAAAAGATCATCTTGCAAAAATGCTCATGAAGCATTTCTATCAATAACTGGATGGTTCTTTTTCAGTGATCATATTATCCTGCACTTTACAGAGTGTCGTTGGCATTGTAAACATTATTTGATCAGCTGCTGTTTCTGAATAGGCGAACCTAAGACAGTGCATTTTTTAAGTGGGCTTCAGATTCCTGGTTTTCTCAGTTATTTTACTATTTTGCAGTTTTCCCACTCTCAGCTGAAATGGTCTGTAGGGACAATAGCCCCCGTGATGAGATTTACAGCTTAATCTGGAGTCAAGATTTTTCGCAATGCGAATAGTGTCAAATGACAGTCTGGTAGTGGATAGTTCAGAAATAGAGCCCATCTTATCTCATATTGCCATTGTCGAGGAATCTGAGGACACTTCACTTTCAACTGAAATTACATCGAGCGAGGATTGTTTGGAGACTGCTGGTCACCTGTCAAGTGCTGAAGTTGACGGAATTCAATCTTTGTCACATGCAGAACTATCCCAATGTCGCATATGCCTGGACAGTGAAGGTGTTGATTATACACTTAGTTATATGTAGACCATTCAGGAAGATATTTTTCTCGATGATAAAAAGTATCTTTTCGGCTACGTGATTGAAATAACATATATACTTAGAATTTTTGTTGTTTACTGTACTTACAGCTGGAAGTTTGGTGACTGATTTTCAGGAGAAGATCTGATTGCACCCTGCCACTGTAAAGGAACCCAAAAGTATGTCCATAGATCATGTCTTGATAACTGGAGATCAACTAAGGTGAATTACCTTTTGCATGTTATCTTAAAATAGTTAGTGTCCATGTCCTAAAAGTAGCGGAAATTAAAATTCCATTGGATAACATAATATACTCAGACTGCTCTGCAATTAGTTTAAATCAAAAAGACCACGAAGCAATGCATAGAGCAGTTTACTTTGGAAATCTGAAAGAATATTTGGAAAGCGTTCCCCCAAATTATCCATTGTGAAGAACTAGTATGCGTTCATCTAGCTTTATAGCCCTTGAACTGAGACAAGGTATTTTGTGGTCGTTAGCACTGATGCTATTGAAAGAAGCTATTAAACAATCTCATAAAGTGTTAATTCCATGTTTGCATTATCCTTCCAGTTTAACCCGATGCAGTAAAGGGAGGTTCTCTTCTTTTTCCTCATTACTTTTTCCTCTCTTCTCCTCTTTTAACTCAATCCCTTTTATTCATGATTCCCACGGTGAATTTGTGGAGATAGTTAGAATTATTTGAACTATTGTGAGTCTTTGGGTGAAATTCTTCCCATTTTTCAAGAATCAAGGTTGGGGTGCAGCATGATTTTATCATGAAGATGCATATATATTTTAATTCTATTGCTTTCTCATAGCAGTTGTTTTGGATCAATATTAATAGTAGTCGATGGACATCTCGGTAATTCTTTGAGTTTGCTTTTTTGCATTAAAAGCCTAAATTTTTCTTTGAAGAAAAAGGGATCACATACTTTCAAATTGTCATAAATGGTTATACTTTGTATAAGAGACCTGTTGTCATCTTCTTGGCTTAATGTTGTTGATGTGTTTGCGGCTCCATTTTCCAGGAGGGCTTTGCTTTTGCTCACTGTACTGAATGCAGGGCAAAGTTCATATTACGGGCAAACGTCCCACCTGATCGCTGGTGGCTGAGGCTAAAATTCCAGTTCCTTGTGGCGAGAGATCATGCATTCATTTTTCTCATTGTCCAGTTGGTATGGACATAAATCTGTTGCCATATCTTTCATTCTGTCTTATGTACCTACCAGTTTTATAGTTGAAAAGTGGTGTATATTGGCTATGGTTTATCTGTACCGAAGTTGCATGTAGCTATACTTTTCGTTTATGCTCTTCTAGCTTTGTATTTTTTTACCACATGCTTAACACCTTAATTCACTAATCCAAAGGTGGATCTTCAATGTTGTCAGTATGTTTTCTTCTGGGCTGCTGTCAGTAACTTACTATTCTTGTGATGGTGATTTTACCATAATGCACAAGAGGATATTGAGGCCCTTCTACAAGAGTCCCCATAAAGTTTCTCAAAGTAGAAGATCTTCACGCTCACTGCCAAGCACAAGATTTCCGGAATCTTTTCACTTTTTTTTACTTGAAAGAGAGCTTTGAAAGTCTTGATGACTTAATTAAGTCTGTGAAGCCTTGAGCTATTTTTTGCTATTTTTATTGAAATTTGGTAAGGAAGACATTGGAATCTGATGTAAGTGTCATCTAGCACTTTGGATACTATACTGCTTGCTTCTGTCAGTGAATTTTCATTTATTTAAAAGGGCCTGGGGATTCAGTTAATGGACAAATAATGATCACAAGATTCTACATTAGCAGTTAATCAATTTTGCTTCCCCCAAATCTGCTAGGACCGGTTATATGAGTCCTCTGTACCAAACAGCTTGGAAGTGAATCTGCATTGAGCATGTAATATACAAAATCTAGGGAGAAAAGCCAAACTTTGGGCCCAATGGATGTATAAATCGTTGAGTTTTTGTCTGTACAATTACAGCTTATCAATCTTATATAGTAATTGTTTCCAGTAAAGAATCTGCATTTTTGGTGTTCTAGTAGTACTCTGGATAGGATGGATTAGTACTTAGATTTTTTGTACCTATTAGGGGAAACATGTAGTATGCCTGATGTAAGAGCTGCAGATATGTCTTGTACTTTTTTTCAGTACCATCTTGGTACCAGTTTAATAAAAATCTTTACCTTATCAACCAAAAAAAAAAAATGTTTCCAGTAACTGTCATTTATTCATCTTTACCTTATTAAAAAAAATGTTTCCAGTAACTGTCTCTACTGATTCTTGAATGAACAATTCTCACAGATCGTAGCATTCTTAGGAGTACTTGTGTACAAATTTTACGGGGAGGAACTAAGGGAAATGTTTGGCTACCGAGAGCATCCATATGGATTTTATACAATGGCAGGTATTTTCTGACTTAATCCATCGTTACCCTTCTTTTAAACTTGTGAACCACTTAATGTCTGCTTGTGGGTTTACAAATCACATCTTGGTTGCGTATCTTTTTGTCAAAATTTTGTCATAATATATTCAGTGTTGAACACTGATCATCTATCCAAAGTTTCTAATTTATAGTCCTTGTTGATGTGACATGGCTTCTAGAGACTTCTTAGGCAGTGTTTGGTTTAGAAACTATTTGGTTGTGGGAGGATTGGTTTTAGTTTTGTTTTTCTTCCCTAGAAAAGTTGTAAGTGTTTTGAATTGGGTTTAGGAGAACTAACTGAATTAACATCTTTAGATACCATTACATGTCTTTGTGGAAAATAAATTCTGAGGAAAAATATAAGAATTTGATTTTGGCGATTAGGGGAGAAACTGCATTGTCCAAAACCTGAAAGAGGGGGGGGGGGGAAGGAAAATGTGCTAGCATTTGTTCTTTGTTTTGTTTTCAAGAAAGCTGTCGCTGATGCATATATACATGGAAAAGGTAAACAAATACCTCTTACCCCCTTCCTTAACAGTATGGAGATACTTGGAGACTGGATACATTGATTGCAATATACAATATCCTGACATTTGAACCTTATGTGAGGTTGATGCTGGGATGCTGTAATGTGCTTTATGTGTATTTAAACATTCAGCTCAACCGGTTATAGGGGAGGAAAAATAAGCATGGTATGATGTGGTCTATGAGAAACAAGGGAAAGGACAATAAGATTAGGATTCAGATGCTTGAATTTTTAAAATTACAAGCAGAAGATTTGAGTCGTCAGAATCTTTTTTGGTGTAGAATTTGTTTTCTAGAAGACTACAACAAAGGGAAATGTGTCCTACATTTGGTGCATCTACTGCAGCCATTCTAATAAAGTTTACTGGATTGAAGATATTCCTGTGCAAGATTTGTGCCTTCAAAATGATTTGAGCCTTTACCTTCCCAACCCCCTAACTAACTAACCGACTAATATGTCTTCTGTGGTTTAATTTTGCAGTTTTGGCAATCATATTGGTGGGGTTGCTTTATGGTTTCTTCATAGCAATAATTTGTGGACAGAGAATTAGTGAACGTCATTATCACGTTCTTGCCAAAAAAGAACTCACAAAGGTTTTGCATCTACTGCTAAGACATAGACTTGTTCCTTTCACCTTCTAATTGAAGACGAACATCTGTTAGTGAAATATTGAAAAATTTGCAAGTTGAGCAGTGTCAGGCCCCTTTCCATGGGAATATAATTCACCTTCATAAGGGGCTTCTTTTCATGCACACTCGGTTTTATTTGTGGATAATTTTAGTTCCACCTCTTCAATCTAACCTTTCATTTATGGGAGTACTCCCATTGTTTTATTAAGAAATATTAAGGGGTCGTTTGGTTTACGGTCTAGTTATGTGAGAGTTATAATGTAGGTACTGTTTATACGGTGAATAATAATGCAAGGATTGTTATGGGTGAAATAATGCATGAATAGTTATGTGGTGAATAATAATAGACGGATTATTATGTAGTTATGTAAGAGTATGTAGTTAGATACTCTTATCCACGTATAGCTAATACATCTATGCATCTCGTATAAGTTATACCGGAATTATAGTGCAGTGTTGGTTACCGATATTAAATTCCGCATCCTGAATAACTAATGTAATCTCTTTATAACTAATACATGGTTTGCTTTATTAAACTCCGCATAGGTTTTCTTCATCGGAAACCAAACGATGTATAAATAATATGGAATTTATATGGAGATAAAATTTTCTTATGCTTCAAACCAAATGATCCCTAAATGTTTAATTTTCTTATACTTTTATTTTTGTATTGACAGGAATACGTGGTAGAAGATCGGGAAATGCTAAATAAAGAAGTTCCGGAACTTGATCCTAGCCACGTTACGGAGCTAAGAATGTTGGGGCTCTACTGAGATTCATGTCAGTCTAGGTTGATAGTTTAGCTACAATGACATGCAGTATTTATATGTTGAACTTACACACAAAATTTTGGTCATATTGACATGTTTGGTTGCACAAATTATACTGCTCCACCCTTTCTGGTATTAGGTGTGATCAAGAATAAGGATAGAAAGCTAATCCGAAAAAGAATAACTCTTAAAAGTGATATTGAAAACCTTGGTAATTATGAGTATCAATGTTTCAATTCAAGAGTGGAAGCGGGTCAGTCCCTGAAATGCCAGGTACTCGGGCCAAATATGATTATTAACATCCGCCATTGCTATCGTAAATTGACTATCCTGTTAATTCACCAGCTCCTAGCCTGTCGTGCTCTTCCAGTTCTATTTTGAGAGTCATCATAGCTCTTTTGCACCTATAAAAAGAATGTCTGGGCTCTACTAAGATTCATGGCAATCTCGGTTGTTAGTCTAGCTACAATGACATGCCATCTTATATTTTCAAAGTACACATGAAATTTTGGTCATATTAACATGTTTGGTTGCATAAAGTTATATTGCATCAAGAATAGGGACTAGAAAGCTAGTCTGGAAAAGAAGTAACTTTATTAGGTGATCAATTATCTTTGCATGACAGGTGTTGTTGTTTTCCCAAGATTTGATATAATTTGCATCATAAAACATATTCATGACAAAAAAAAGTGATGCTTAGTTGCAATCCCTCATTTTTTAAGTTTTGGTATAAGGTAATTTTTTTCTTGCTGACTTTGTCTTGTACTTGTATTCTTGGTAATATGTGAAGTTTTGCGGTTTTGTATCCAATGTAGCAGTGCACCTCACCCTCACTGGATTTTATAAATATTGTTTAACCGAGAGAATATGAGATAAACTCCTGCCATCTTATGGTTATGCTGCCAAAAAATATGATTGAACCAACAGAGTGTACTAAACCAGACTGGCTTTTGTCGAGGGGTGAAGGTTGTTTTTATAGCTGATAAACACTCGACCCATGGTAACAACTTACCTCATTTCAGAGGCAATAACTTCTCCCTGGAGAGCTTGTCAAACCTGTTTGTTTTCCTATTGGTTCTATTTCATTCCCTTGGTAGAATTTTGAAATCTCTGCTATCTACAAATGCACTAATTAAGCTGCTAAACTTTGGTCACCTGTTTAATTTTATACTCTCGTTTAGGATTTTGTCGTGGTTGAGAACTGGATTAACAAAATTTCCTGATAATTGCCTCATTTTGGGTGCAGGCAATGATTGGCATATCAAATTATCATGCTTGTTACGGAGATGGGTGGCATTAGGCAAACGAGCTGCAAGCGATATCTTACCCATACGCTGAGTAATGATTATTATGGTTCACCTTCAAGAGACAATTTTTCAACATCAAGATGAAAAACTTTTTCACCAAGAGAAAATGTCTTGTTGCACTTTAATTTTCTTGGTAGTATAAATTTTTTCTCGACTACCTCCTCTTGGCTACCTCTAGGGCTGTTTCAGTGGTATTTGAGCTGGTCAAAGTGTGCTGATTCAGTAAATGAGTTATTGTTCTAACCCTACCCAGAATTTACTTGGTTTAAAATGGACCGAGTTAAGATAGGCTAAGCATTGGTGGTAAACCAACCTGCCCAAATTGGCCAATTCTTTTTTAATATTCTCAACTTCTAAACAAGTATATATAAAATATTTTCAGATATATAACAATTCGTAACTATTATTCATTTATGATGATGACCCCCCTTTTTCTTGACAGAATAACCCCCCCCCCTTTTTTTTTTTTTTTTTTTTTTTTCTTTTCTTGTTGTTCTTGTCTTATGTTTAGGTATAAATGTAAATTCAGGCTTAGTGATTTCTTTTCTTAATTTAGATTTATAACTTTATTTTATAGTTCTTTTATCGTGTAATTGTATAAGGCTGGACTCTGAGTCCGATTTCGAAGTCTCTATTATGTTTCGAGCCCGAGCTCATGTTCGAGATAAAGTTCAAGTCCGATCTCAGAATATGCACTTCGAGAAAGCACAACGAAGGTCCGTCAAGGCCTACCTCGAGGCAGTGCAAAATCGATGATAGTTAAGAAAAAACGGGGAATTTTCCAAGGACACGTGGTTAGGACAGGTAAGATTTGTAAGAGATAGTACAAATTCGTACTAGGCCGTTATACAGCTGTACCAATAGTATTCTTTGTCATAATTAGAAATGTACCATACTAGGGTTTCCCTCCTATATATAGGGGACTCCAATCATTATGTAAGGGACATCATTCACTACTATAGAATATTCTACTCTGCTTTTCTCGTTTGCTGTGCTCAAGATTATTCTTCAACTTTATTGTTCTTCATTTATTGTTCATTCTTTATTGCTTCTAACTAACCTCAAGACTCTGAGGCTATCGAGCTCGAGGCCCCCGTTGCCTTTGACAATACTTGTTTGATTTTCATATGCTTCTTACTTACGCTTAATTCCTTCTAGCTTATCTACTAGTATTGAAATAAATCATATATTTTTAGAACCACAAAAAAAATATAATTGTTAACTCCATTTTTTAGGTAAACAGTTTGGCGCCCACCATGGGGCTAAAGATAATAGTGATTTATTTTGGTGCTAGTTTTCTAATAGCACACGTTATTCTTCACACTTTTTCTTGTCCAAAGATCCATTGATTTCAGGTCAAAATATGTCTAATACTGCAAACGCATCCGAGCACAGAAACAACGGCGTTGGATTTCATGGAGAAAACAGTACGACAATTTTAGGGGCCAGTGTGCCACCGTTAAACCCCGGAGTAGCACCAGCGCCCAACCCTGTCGACGTCCATTCACATATTGCTTTGCACGTTGATTTGGGCACTGACATTGAAGGAAGTGTACGTGGAGGAGACAAACCTGACGTACAAAGAACACATGCTCGAGAAGAAAGAGAAGTCAGCTTACAAGTAATCTTTGAAATGTTGCAAGCACAACAAGTTTCTATCGCTCAGTTATAGAGTCAGCAAAAGACTCCAAGCACAGCAGGACCAGAAACAGCTCCTCGAGTTGAGCCAGCCCCAGAAAGATCAAGCAATAATGGGTCAGGAAAGGACCCCACCATCATGAGTATGCTAGCGGAACTCACTAAGAGGATCAAGACAGGAGAAAAAAGAATTGAAGACACGATAAGAAGGTAGAAACATACAACTTGAGGGTTGACCATATCCCGGGAGCACCTCCGGTATTGAAGGAACTAGATTCGAAGAAGTTTGTACATAAACCATTACCACCGAATGCGGCTCCGAAGCCCATTCCGAAGAAGTTCCGGATGCCCGACATCCCAAAATATAACGTGACCACAGATCTCAACGAGCATATCACCACATATACTTGTAGCATAAAGGGGAACGACTTAAAAGACGACGAGATCGAGTCTGTCTTGTTGAAGAAATTTAGAGAAATACTGTCCAAGGGGGCCATGATGTGGTATCATAACCTCCCCCCGAACTCAATAGATTCTTTTTCCATGTTGGCAGACTCATTTGTAAAGGCACATGCTGGTGCCATAAAAGTCACTACAAGGAAGTCTGATGTTTTCAAAATCAAACAAAGAGAGAACGAGATGCTGAGGGAGTTCGTATCCCGTTTCCAGATGGAGCGAATGGAGTTACCACCCATCTCCGATGATTGGTCCGTGCAAGCCTTCACTCAAAGACTGACTGAATGAAGCTCAATAGCTTCGAGGCAGCTGGAGCAAAACTTGATCGAGTATCCCGCCGTAACTTGGGCGGATGTTCACAACAAGTACCAGTCAAAAATCAGGGTCGAGGATGACCAATTGGGAGCCCCCTTGGGCTCAGTGTATCCAAGCAGGTTACTAGCAAAGGAATCAAGAAATGCAGAAAGGGAGCCGAGACCAAACAAGGAAAGGTATCAGCCGTACATTGAAGACCGAAGGAACACTTCGAGGCGTAACATACCTCGAAATGACTGAAGAGCGGATTGAGGCCAAAGCTCTCGGGGACTCATGATCAAGGTCGGGTTTGACAGACACTCGGGACCAATGAAGGCACCTCGATTAACAGAATACAACTTCAACATCGATGCCTCAGACATCGTATCGGCCGTCGGCAAGATTAGAGACACTAGATGGCCCAAGCCCATACAGTCAGTTCCTTCTCAAAGGAACCCCAACGTAATGTGCAAGTATCATGGTACTCATGGTCATAGGACCGAGGACTGCAGACAACTTCGAGAGGAGGTAGCCCGATTGTTCAACGAGGGGCACCTTCGAGAATTTCTCAGCGACCGGGCATAGAACCATTTTCGAGAGAAAGATGCAAACAGGAAGAATGAACCAAAAGATCCCCAACATGTCATTTACATGATCATCGGAGGAGTCGACGTCCCACATGGATTTCAAACGAACGAAAGTATCCATCACAAGGGAGAAGAGGACTCGGGACTACATACCCGAGGATGCCCTTACTTTCAGCGAAGAAGACATCGAGGCATTATCTCAGCCTCATAATGATGCACTGGTAATTTCTATCCTTTTAAATAAAGTTCAATTTAATCGTGTGCTCGTGGATCTAGGTAGTTCGGCCAATATAATCAGGTCGAGGGTCGTGGAGTAGCTCGGGATGCTCGACCAAATCATACCCGCCCCTCGAATCCTGAATGGATTCAACATGGCAAGTGAAACAACAAAGGGGGAAATCATCCTCCCAGTCAACGTGTCCGGAACCATACAATACACCAAGTTTCATTTCATCGAAGGTGACATGAGATATAATGCTCTACTTGGAAGGCCATGGATTCATAGCATGAGGGCAGTACCAGCAACTCTTCATCAAATAATGAAATTCCCAACAAAGGATGGCGTGAAAACAGTATACGGAGAGCAACATGCAGCTAAGGAGATATTCGTAGTGCACGACTCGGCATCAATATTGACACCATCTACCTCGGAGAAGTCAATAGACAAACAAGTAGTCAAATATCAATCACATCCCATACCCTCAGTTGAGCCCGAGGGGCAGGAACCCGATGAGCAAGTGGTCGAGGACGAAGAAGAAGATTTCCTCACCTCTCGACCCTTCGTCGCCCCCGAGGAATCAGATGCAATGAAGTCCACAATCGAAGAACTCGTGCATGTCATATTGATCGAGCGTCTTCCGGAATGAAAGATATACCTGGGAACGGGATTAACCCCCGAACTGAGGAAAAAACTCATTCAATTTCTTATTGATAACATTGATTGCTTCCCTTGGTCCCACTTAGATATGACATATCGACTAAGTGTTGACCCAGGTTCAAATTGGTGAAGAAAAAAAGGAGACCTCAGTCCGAGGTAAAGCATGCATTCATCAAATATGAGGTAACTAAACTTCTCAAAATAGGATCCATAAGGGAAGTAAAATACCCCGAATGGATAGCTAACGTAGTGGTAGTCCCCAAAAAAGGGAATAAACTTAGAATGTGTGTAGACTATAAGGATTTGGACAAATCATTCCCTAAAGATTCTTTCCCACTGCCCAACATCGATCGATTGATCGATGCCACAGCTGGACATGAGATCCTTGCTTTTCTCGACGCCTACTCCGGGTACAATCAAATTCAAATGAACCTGGAGGACCAGGAAAAGACTTCGTTTATCACGAAGTATGGTACATATTGCTATAATGTAATGCCCTTCGGGCTAAAATATGCGGGAGCGACATATCAACACCTAGTTAATAAGATGTTCGAATATCAAATATGCAAATCTATGGAAGTTTACATTGATGACATGCTAGTTAAGTCCCTGCACGTAGAGGACCATTTGACCCATTTGCAGGCGACGTTCGATATCCTAAGAAGATACAATATGAAGCTCAACCCCGAGAAATGCGCTTTTGGAGTCGGCTGGGGAAAATTTTTGGGTTTCATGGTGTCAAACAGGGGGGTCGGGATCAACCCTGACAAAATCAAAGCAATCGAAGAGATCACCGTGTTAAACAATGTTAAAGCCGTGCAGTGGCTGACCGGACGTATAGCAGCCTTAGGCCGGTTTATCTCGAGGTATTTAGATCGGAGTCATCATTTCTTCTCCCTACTCAAGAAGAAGAACAACTTCGAATGGACTCCAGAATGTCAACAAGCCTTGGAAGAATTAAAACGGTATCTCTCGAGCCCACCTTTGCTCCATACTCCGAAGGGGGATGAAACACTATATGTATATTCGACTGAGGTAACAGTAAGTAAAGTGTTGGTTCGAGAAGAGAAAGGTACGCAATTTCTTGTCTATTATGTGAGTCGGACCTTAGGAGATGCTGAAACCAAGTATCCGCATTTAGAAAAATTAGTCCTTGCATTAATAAGTGCATCTAGGAAATTGAAACCATATTTTCAATGTTATCCTATATGTGTATTAACTACATATCCACTTTGAAACATTTTGCATAAGCCCGAATTATCGGGCCGAATGGAAAAATGGGCCATCGAACTTGGAGGATACGATATCGAATATCAACCTCGAACGACTATCAAGTCTCAAATTTTGGCAGACTTCATGGCCGATTTTATGCCTGCCTTCGTGCCCGAAGTAGAAATGGAACTCTTGTTAAAAACGGGCACATCATCGGGGATATGGACCCTCTTCACTGATGGTGCCTCGAATGTGAAAGGGTCCGGGCTCGGTATATTTCTAAAACCACCTACGGGCAACATTATTAGACAATCTATAAAAACTTCGAAATTGACTAACAATGAGGCCGAGTATGAGGCCATGATAGCAGGTCTTGAATTAGCCAAAGGCCTGGGACCAGAGGTCATCGAAGCAAAATGTGACTCCCTTTTGGTAGTCAACCAAGTAAACGGAAGTTTCGACATTCGAGAAGATAGGATGAAAAGATACTTAGACAAGCTTCAAGTAACATTGCACCGCTTCAAAGAGTGGTCCCTGGTCCTTGTACCTCGAGAACAGAACGAGGCCGATGCACTCGCAAACTTGGGCTCGTCTGTTGAAGAAGATGACATAGTCCCAGGGACTGTCTTACAACTATCAAGGTCGGTGATCGAAGAGGGTCATGCAGAAATTAACTCAACAAGCCTAACATGGGATTAGAGGAACAAGTACATCGACTACTTGAATCATGGGAAGCTTCCCACGGACCCAAATGTATCGATGGCCCTCCGAGCCAAAGCACCCTGATTTTCACTCGACGAGAATGGGACATTGTATAAGAGGACCTTCGATGGACCATTGGCAATATGTTTGGGACCAGGGGATACTGATTATGTGCTACGAGAAATCGATGAAGGCACTTGTGGGAATCATTCTGGTGCTGATTCTTTGGTTCGCAAGGTGATCAGAGCAGGGTATTACTAGGATAGCATGGAGAAGGACACCAAGGAGTTCGTTCGAAGATGTGATAAATGCCAAAGATTTTTACCGATGATCCATCAACCGGGTGAACAACTACACTCGGTCCTATCCCCGTGGCCATTCATGAAATGGGATATAGACATCGTTGGTCCCCTGCCAATGGCGCCAGGTAAAGCTTGATTTGTCTTACTTATGACTGACTACTTCTCAAAATGGGTGGGCAGGCCTTCAAGAAGATAAGAGAAAAAGAAGTCATCGACTTCATATGGGACCACATCATATATCGATTCGGGATTCCCTCTGAGATAGCATGCGATAATAGGAAGCAGTTCATCGGCGCGTCACGGTCATGTCCTCCTAGCGCAACTGTTCGAACTCCCTGCGTAGCTCCTCCCTGCGGG
>ML381003.1:46463-99954 GCA_005239525.1 Nicotiana knightiana | reverse complement strand
TTTTTCCCCTTTTTTTTTTCTTTTTTTTTTTTTTTGTTAATTTCTCTCTAACAGAGATGATGTTTAAAGCTGTTGAACTACATAATTTGTATTTCTATCTCTTTGTCGTAAATTCATTCATGAAGATCAAAACTAACAACAACAATAACAAACTCAGTAGTTTTTTATAAGTGGAGTTTGGGCATAAAGATCAAAAGTATATAAATAATACTTACTATGTAAAACACATATATTTCTTTTCAAAATATCACTTATATGTATCTATCCTTTTCTCTTTGTTTTTTTCTTTCTAAATGTATCAATGTATCTTTAAATTCCAATTTATTTAATTAAATCCTCAGAGTAACATTTTCCACAAATACAGAAAAAGTAGAGGAAGAGAAAGAGACAAGAGGGGAGGAAAAATTATTGTGTAATATTTGGGAGGAGCAATAATTTAGGCCTTTTGCTAATGTTGGGACATGGCATGGCAAGAATACTTGCAATAGTATAGGAATCACAAGAAATGGAGTGACCTTTTCCACACTTCCGGAAAGCAAAATCAACCTTTTTTTATGGATCTAGTCTATCAGGGTCGATTGGTTTGAACATGCTTTGTGTCGGGATAAGTTATGCTGAAATTAATTATGTTGGGATCAGTGATTCTGATATTATTTTTATTTATTGTTTGGTATCTTGTATCAAAATTGACAATTGCATAATTTAAAAAAAAAATTGTATAAGTTATCCTGGCAATAATTACCCCACCATCTGCAAGGTATAAGTTATTTCAATACTTACTTTAATTCCGGCATAACTTATATCAAATTAACTAACCAAACAAAGTATTAAAATAATATTAAATTTTTATAATTGTTATACCGTTCTTATAGCGCATACCAAATGACTCTTTATAGTATACTCTCACCATCATTTGCTTTTGTCTTACCACAGAATAATTCGTACCAAAAATCCATGTATGCTATCCTTCATCTATAAGATGTTTTACTACTTCTTGATCATCAAAAGTTTAGACATTCTAATTGGTCAAAAAGAAGTCTAGTCCCCTTGACTATATACTAATGATGAATCCCAAATCTAACTATTTGACTCAAAAGTATAGAAGAATTAGTACAAAAGATTCATCATACATTGCTTTGAGATATTGCAACAACTAGTTTCTAAAAGTTTGTGCACTATTATCTTTCATCAAGTGTTGCTCCCTTTGAGAAGAAGAAATCAATTGGTCTGGCTACGCCAAAAAATATATATACATTCGTTACTCCTTCGTTCTCATTTAATTGTCGCTTTAAGTCTTTTACGCCCATTAGAAAAATAATTAATACAAAATATAATTTACTAAGCTATACGATCCCTATTAAATCTCTTTTGAGAATTAAGCACTATTAAAAAGAACTATTACTTCATACTAATATTAAGAGTATAGTAAAAAATAATATAATAAATTTATTCTTGAATTCCTAAAGTGAATTATTTTTGGATAACTTTTGTAAAATAAAGTGACTGTTAATTTGGGACTAAGGGTGTAAATAGATGTTTGGAATAAATATTGTAATTTTTTTAAAAAGTAGTACTTGGAGTTAAGTTGAAAAATAATATTTGGACATGTATTTCACTTGAAAAAATATAACAGTTTTTTGAGTGGGGAAACAAAAACAAAAGTTTCCAAAGTTTTTGGTTTTTGAAAAACCCATTTTCTAAAAATTTCTAAAAAGTTGCAAAATTTCATAGACAAACAAGTTATTGGAAGAAAAAAAAAGAAAAAAATATCTATGGACAAACGGGTCCTAAATCTTGCCAAAATTTATGTTTCACTAGGTTACTGAACATATCTTGAGAGTTGATATTAGAGACTGGAAACTTTTATTGGTTTAAATCTAAAACTACAGAAAATATACGATTTTACATTTCAGAATGTTTTCTTTGCCTATTTATCTGGTACAAATAACATAGCCCAAAATGTGAGCGGTTTGAAATGTTATTCATATCGGAAAATCAACTTCTTTATGAATTATGTTGACATTGTTTGCATAAAACTAGCTTAAATCTTTTTGCAAGATCAATCAAAAGTGGAATAGAGGATAAATCTTAATCAAACATAATTGACTCTAAATCAAACTATATTGAATATGAATTTCAAAAAGGCATAAGTTCATTGAACCCTTCTGATAGTTACAAAAGAGGCTAACATGAATGATAGACTTACATCTTAGAAGTAATGTTTCATGTCCATGCGTATAACAAGGAAAGAGATATCCCCTTGAGAGTGTTAGCTTGATTATTGTTGAACTAGCTGGGGAAGGCTCCTTTCTCCCTTTTTTCGGATCCCCTTTTATGAGGAAGATCCCCCCTATTTGTATCCTCATATTTCCCTTTATCCAACAGTCTTTAACCAATGGGTCCTCTGATGGTCACATCGTCTTCGAAATGTTGTTCACAACGGGCGTTTAGCCATGCAAACCCCCCGTTGATTCGATCTCGGGTACGATCGATGACTGACGGGGTCGTATTACACAAGTTGTGGCCACGATTTGGTCGACCTTTCACTGCGTCCTTTAGTGTCAGCCTAATGGAAAATTTTTGTCTTAACAGTTAGTCCCTCCGCACGTCGGGGTCGCCTTCGAGCGAGCACGGTAGGCGGACCTTGTCATCACAAATCGTCGAAATCTGAGCATTTGGCCGCCTCTGGATAGGCGCGTCGAGTGGATCTCGTCGCTCCCTAGGTCGAGGCCAGTTTTGGGGCGTGGGCGCGCGTTCCTCAATGAGGAGAATAATATGATGTTTTGAGGGAGCATATCAGACCTGTATGTCAGTTGAAGTGACATTAATTCGCCAGGTGTCATTATGACGCACGTTTTATGTGGCGAGCGTCGCATCGTTTCTTATGCCCATTCCGTTGCTTTTTTGAAAAAGGCGGCATATTATCTTCGTTTAACCGGGATTTTTATGCCTATAAGTAGGGGACTTTTATCTTGATTGGGCATTATCCAAATCGAGTTTAAGCAGAAATCTTCGAAATCGTCGGCTATTTATCATTCGTTCATACTTTTCAGGAGTGTAAACAACTTTCATAACTGCTATATATTTTTCCCATATTCCCTATTCTTGCTCCGATTTACAATGGCCAGTTCTTCGTACTCTAACCAAGATGGCAATGCTCTAGTACCGGAGAATTTTGTCCCCTTTCTAGACGAGGAGAAAAACTTGGTGGAAGACGAAAGTTTTCCGATGGCAGATGAGGTGCTACCCCGCCCGGGGAAAGCTCGGAATGACTTTAACCATGCGGCTGAGGATGACCTTATGTCGGCATTATCGATGATGGATGCGGCGATACTTGCCGCCTTTAAAATCAAGTGAGGGATCCCGGAGCATGTTGAACTTATCCCGGTGGGAGGTGATATAGTTCACTTACATCGCCCAGGGTACTGCACTTTCTATGCATATCCTTTCGTCATTGGGTACACACTCCCTCTTCCTCCATTGGTTGTATACTTCTGTCATTTTTAAGAGGTGTGCCCATCCCAACTCACCCCGTACATTTACATGCTTTTCGTGATGTTGACCCAGTATTCTAAATTGGTCGGCCCTAACGTTTCGCTCTGTCACATGATGCACCTTTTTGCCCCCATTTCCAGAAGGGACTATGTTGCACCTCCGCCATAGGGGTACAAAGATTATGGTGATTGGAATGGATGATAGGACCAATCGTTGCATCTGGGAGAGTTTCTTCTTCGTGCATACGGAGCACCTAGTGTCCGACCCCGCTGGATTCCCCGAAACGTGGAACTTTGCCCGTAAGTATCCCTTCGCTTCTTCTTGCTATGTCGATCGACTATTCATATCATGTGGCCTTTTTAGACGGCCGTTGATCATTCGTCCATTATTTTCATTGCAGCTGAGAGACCGCCTCCCCCGCCTGTTGATGATATTCGCAACTAGGTGGCTTCCGTCCTGCCACATACCGTGGGAATCCGCGAGTGGGTGCGCTTCCACGAGAGGTTCGGATGCAGACCTACACTTAGTGAGTCGCTTTGCTTTGACTTTAACCGTACTCTCGCTTTGTGTATTTCTCTATTCTTATGCAGGGTTGCGTCTTGTTTTGATAGGTCGGAGAGGGTTGAGAAGAGCGAGGGCTCCCCCGCTAGCGCTCCGTCAACCGGCGGCTCCCGTACGACCCGTGCCGGTGACTCCTATGAGCGATGATGCTGGAACCTCGGTCGCGAAAGTACGTTTGGAGGTGGCTTCCCAACCGGGGACTCCGGTTCCGTCAGTTCGTGCCGCCGGCAAATCCTCCCTCGTTGACAGCGGAGAGTCCCCGTAAAAAAGGCGGAGGATAATACCGGAGGAGGCTTCAATGACAGAGACGCCGTCACGGGGTGAGCCCGCTTCGATGGTTCCTCAGGCTGGGGTCGAAGTTGACCAGGAGGCAGTGGAGACGCCCTCTGCAAACGCTCGTGAAAATAACGTGTCAGAGATGCGGAGTCCTGGGGCGGTCATGACCATCCACAACGGACCCTCGTCGTCTCGACAGGACCGTGCGCCTCCCTCGGCCGAAGAGAGATGGAAAGGTGCCGTGGTTGAGGACTATGAGACCAAGTCAGACCTTGATCCTGATGATGTGAGGTTGTTCGAGCGGGGCTTTGCCAGTACCGTGGTGATGGCTAAGGGGCCCTCCCGTATTCTGGAGATACCGTCGGATCTCAATCTTTTATAGGATACAGTGGAGCTCTTTAGCCGATCAGCGATTCTCAGCTGCCACGTGGTATAGCCGCGATGGGTCTGAGGGTAAGTTCCTCTACTGTCTTCGCTTTGTGACTCTTTTCTTTCTTTGAACCTTACTCCCCTTCTTCTCTTTTTTTTTGCAGACTTATATGATGGAAGTTGAATGTGCTCGTAGGGCCGAGACGTGACTGAGATTTTTCTGAATATGGTTGATAAATATCGGCGGTATCGCGACAAATATCGTGAGTTACGCGAGCGGCTTACAGAGGGTGTTGGTACCTAGTCTACCAGGGAAGAGTTGGAGAGAAGGGTTGAGGATTTGATGTAGTCTATCTGCAGATGCAGCGAGTTGGAGGAGCTGCTACATGCTAAGGATGAGGAACTAGAACTGGGAAAAGGGGTCGCCAGAGAGTGTGTGCATCTTCAGGCCATAGTGCAATTATTGCAGGCTGAGCTCGACCAGAGCGCTATCAAGGTGGAAGCTATCAGTCGGTATGGGCGCAGAAGCTGGCTGAATTGGAAAGGAAGGTGATCGCATTGGAGCAGATTGAACGTGCTCGAGAGTCGTCTTTGGCGAGAGCAGCAGTGCTAGACGACACCATCCATGTCCTCTGATCTGAGCAGGAGTCTGAGAGGGCGACGACCACCTTGAGGGAGGCCAGGCTTAAGTAGTGCATTGGCAATATTGATCAGGAGGCTTCGCGTTTGGGGGATCAGGTCGTGGCTCTCGAAGCCGAGAATGCGCGATTGTTGGCTCAGGTGGAGTCCGGCGCTACTTACGCTCCTCGCCACTTGCATGAGTTGTGGGTTAACGCTGAAGCCCAACGGGATATATATAGAGATTTTATAGGAGGTGGGGAGCGTTTCTGAGGCAGCCTTTGAGGGTGCTAGAGCGAAGGCACGTGAGGCCCGTGTCAACTGTGGTTATGATCCCAACTCGCCGGAGGCTGGCGAGGGTGCTGACACAGACGATGGGCTTTATGATGATGACGGCGAGGGAGCCGTTGCAGGTGACACCGAGTGAGGGCGTTGTTGTAGTCTTTATATTTACCTTTCTTTTGTACTTGTTTGTTTTCGTTTTTCCTTTCTTTTCTTCTTCTTCTTTTTTTATTGTTGGGCCTGTACTAGCCTTTTGTAAGATGTAATTGTCGCGTTTGTGAATGGAATGATTGCTCAATCTTTATTTTTGTATATCTTGGCTTTTATTTCGATATATTTCTTTGCATACTTGCGTGGATTTTTGGACTTTATTATGGCGTCGGGTGTAGGTAATTCGAGCAAGATCAAATCTACATGATTCGAGAGAGATCAAATGTAAATGATTCGAGCGAGGTCAAATGTAAATGATTCGAGCGAGGTCGAATGTAAATGATTCGAGTGAGGTCGAATGCAAATGATTCGAGCGAGGTCGAATGCAAATGATTCGAGCGAGGTCGAATGTAAATGATTCGACGTGTAAATGATTCTAATGAGGTCGAATGTAAATGATTCGAGCGAGGTCGAATGTAAAGGATTCGAGCAAGGTCGAATGTAGATGATTCGAGCGAGGTTGAATGTAGATGATTCGAGCGAGGTCGAATGTAAATGAATCGAGCGAGGTCGAATTAAATGATTCGAACGAGGTCCAATGTAAATGATTCGAGTGAGGTCGAATTTAAATGATTCGAACGACGTCGAGTGTAAATGATTCGAGATTCGAGCAAGGTCGAATATAAATGATTCGAACGAGGTCAAATGTAAATGATTCGAACGAGGTCGAATGTAAATGATTCGAGCGAAGTCGAATATAAATGATTCGAGTGAGGTCAGATGTAAATGATTCGAGCGAGGTCGAATGTAAATAATTTTTTTAGGTCGAATGTAAATGATTCGAATGAGATCGAATGTAAATGATTTGAATGAGGTCGAATGTATATGGAGTGGGGCGGTGGAGTTGTGCAACGAGATGCTGCACGGTATCTTGTTGTTTTGCTGGAGAATGTTTCATTGTTTGACATGTATATCCGAATATCTCTTCGCCTACCTAGCCCCTTCATCGGTTTGGAAGGAGCAGACGATAGGCGGAGTGATGAATAACTAGCCTGAACTTTGTGGCGGCTTCTTTTATCTTGGATAGGGTAGGTTCCCTGCGTGTACGATACCGGGTTCGTCAGTTCCCAATGGGTTACGGTGGGTAACCGCAAGGCGGGCCCTAATGGGAGGTTGTATTGGTGACTTTTTGTGCTGGTTTGGGCGATGTCGAACTTTATTTGGATTCGGCGATGGACGATGGGCGTAGGGGTGTTATTTCGAGTGGGATCAAAATGAGAACCCTCTATAAAGTCGAGCAAGGTCGATCTTTTTTGAGTTAACTTGGCTTCGTTTTTATTGGGGAATACTGGATGTCTCTTGGGTGAGTCCCAGTCCTCGTCTGTTGTATTTCGTTTCTATTGGAGAATGATGGACTCGTGTCGCACGACTGCTTGCTTCGTTTCCCGTCCTAAAGACAATTCCAGATCTCGGACCACACTTGCTCTTCGGGATGTTGAGGCCGAGTCCCGGTCCGGATCCATAGGATATGCATGAATTAGGAAAGGGTGTCATACTCTGTTCATAAGGTGCATAATGTGTGTGGTTATGGGGACGGGGTGTGGTGTGTCCACTATTCTAAGGTGCCACGAAGCGGGCTATTGTTTCTTATCCAGGGTGGAAGAAGAGACCGTCGCGTAATACGCGCTTGTCAACGGGATTATTATCGTGCTAAGTGCACGACGACCGGGGTTCCGCTTCCATTATCTGTGTGACAAGCCCCAGTTAATGCTATAGAAAGGGCTGACCCAGATTGGACCGATTTTGAGATCTAGAGGGAACTAAGATTTTGATTAAGAAATCCCCACAAACGACACCAAATTGTTTGCTCAAAAACTAGCTTAAGTTATTTTTGCAAGATCAATCAAAAGTGGAATAGAGGATAAATCTTAATCAAACATAATTGACTCTAAATCAAGCTACATTGAATATGAATATAAGAAAGGCACGAGTTTATTGAACCCTTACAAAAATGGGCTAACATGAATGATAAGCTTACATCTTAGAAGTAATGTTCCATGCGCATGCCTATAAGAAGGAAAGAGATATCCCCTTGAGAGTGTTAGCTTGATTGTTGCTGAACTAGCCGGGGAAGGCTCTTTTCTCCCTTTTTGCGGATCCCCTTTTCTGTGGAAGATCACCCCTATTTATATCCTCATATTTCCCTTTATCCAACGGTCTTTAACCAATGGGTCCTCTGATGGTCACGTCGTCTTTGAAGCGTTGTTCACGACGGGCGCTTAGCCACGCAAACCCTCCGTTAATTCGATCTCGACGGGGTCGTACTCTGCAAACTGTGACCACGATTTGGTCGACTTTTCACTGCGTCCTTTAATGACAGCCTAATGAACAAATTTTGACCTATACAAACATATCAACAACTTTTCTGAAAAAACCAAACATTTCTAGCATGCCTATGCTTCACCAGAAAAGGAAGTCACATTTATTAAAAATTTCCCAACACTAACTTTTCTTTTGATGTTATCTTGAAAAAAAAGAAGTAATATCTGGAATCTGAACACTTACATTTTTCTTATTAACGTTAAAAATTCATAATTTTACTCTAATTTGATAGGAGTGAAAACTTCTGGGGTTTGTCATATTAATATAGGAGGTGATATTGATATTTTGTGTGTGCGTTCTTTTCTAGGTTTTAAAGAATAGGATTGATTAAATGGGTTGGAGTATTATTCTTTTAAAACAAAAAAACTGAGTTAATGATGGGCTGAAAGCCAGGTGCCCAGGTCCCATATTGTTGAAAGTGATAAAACTATAAGTACTAGATATTTATGCAAATTATTTGACAAATGTATGAAATGTATTTACACATAAATTTTATCACTTAATTACATTTAAAAACATATTCCTGTTATCGTACTAAATTACATAATTTGAGTGAATTGACATAATTTGATGTAACATAGGTAACATTAGTTAAGTTCTTACGCAAAAAACATGGTTCTCTCGATAAATAAAGATTAACATGTAATTTTCTCCTATTCATCATAAGTTTTTATTTATTTTTGACACACTCATTAAAAAAGTACAAACTCTTAGAGAAAAAAGATGTATACACTGAATTAATCTTAATTAATTGTTATCTTAATATATTGGAATATGTTAATAAGGGTAAATTTTGAAAAAAAATATTAATTCTTTTTTGATTATGTAAATAGACACTTATTTTGAACCAAAATAAAAAGGTAAAATAATCATTTATTGTGAACTCGAGAGAATATGATTTATACTTTTCTGCAAATGTAAGTAATTTATTTTCCTTCCCTTCAGTATCTTGCACTTGTCATTTACTTATTTAATTTTCAATTAATTAACTTGCTAGTAACTTTCTGGATGGTGGTTGCATCGCCAAAGTATAAATTTTTTGGTCACGGAAGTACTTGTCTTCTATTTGCCCCGCGGATCCACCCTTTATAATGAGGTGGCATAACACCCATTAAGATGTTAATTTTTTTTTTAAATTAGGTTAAATATCTGATCATATCACTCGCAATCATAAAATTAGATAAATGTGTCATGACTGGTAGATCTTTTTGAAAGCTTTTCTCGGATGTAAAATTCAAATTGGAAATTATCTTGAACCTTGTCTGACTTTTCGTTTCGTGGGCTTCTTTTTTTTGTCCAGTCATTTACTTTTTGACTACCTCCTAATTTTCTATTTATCCTTCCATTATTTTTGTATTTTTCTTTTCTTTATTCTATTATTTATATGTGGTCTCAAACAAGAACACTCAAAAAAAGAGATTACGAAATTATAAAATTCTATAGAATAAACAGTCCTATTAATCTCAAATTTATGAGTTTTTTCTTTCATATCAGAAAATATTTAGTCTTAACTGGAATTTCGATTGAGATCAAATTTTTATCATCTTTTTATTTATTTATTTATCATATCATACAAATTTATGTTATTCTATGGTTATTAAATATAATTCAAATCACCTTACTATTAAATTATGACAAAAATTTCATAAGAATTGCTTAAAAAATATGAGATTTATGATTTGATTTTTGAGAACTTGTAGTTTATTTAATTCTATACTTGTGGGGTATAATTTATCTATTGAAGATATTTTTAAATCTGATTGATAATTCCCTTATTGAAGATGTTATCTTACTTGTTAAATTTATTTTTAACATATAAAAAAAATAAAAGACGTAATTTCCTAGTGAAAATATTGATTTTACTTGCGTTGTTATAATAAAGGTATGATTTCTTATTTAAAATGCTAATTACGTCTATTTTTTAATATCTGAGAAGTAATTATTGTATTTGTAAATTAAAAATACCTATTAAGTTGACCCGAATAAACTCAAAAAAATTGAATAAGTATTTCTAATAAATTTTATATTAGTCATTACAAGATATATATTAAAAGAAATTATGACAACCGCCACCTTCAAATCCTAGATCCGCCTATGTTTGCACCATAATAGATTGCAGGTGCACCGTGTTTCAAGCATGGATTGTTTAAAACTTTAATGGCTAGTTGTCACAATTTGAGTCCGGCCAGAATTTTTTATTTTTACAGAGAAATAATTCAATGTTTTAGTTTGTACAAATTCCCGATTTAAATCTTGTATTGCTGAAAATAGAGTGGAAATAGTTGCGTAGCATTTAAACTTACCTTTTATATAGCTTTTGAATTTAACTATTAACGTTCTGGCCTGAATTAGTTTTTGAGAAAATATTTTCAGATACCATTTTTGTTAATTTCTGTAGAAACTTACATTTAAATTTGAATTATTTTCAGAAATAAAACTCCTATTTTCAGTTCAAATGCTATAGTTTTGAGATTTTGAAAAAGTCGTTTGAAAAAGAAACATAAATGTAGAAACATCCGTGCAGTGTACTCAATTAATGCTCCTCATGTAATTTTAAGAGTTTTTAAAAATGCATAGCATCAATCAATTTTTATGAAAATAAAAATAGTAGGCCAGCAGTACTATTTTCTGACGCACTAGCGTTAGTGGCATTGTCGTTATATATCCCAACATTTAAGGTCATTCACTTACGTTACTCTCTTCCCCAAAAAGCCCCTTTTCTTCTCTCTATTATTTTGCACACATCACTCCCCATTTCAGCACAAACCTTTCACAGAAAATTATGAAACCCCTCGAAAATCACACCTCCTCTACCGTCACAGCCACCACTTCCTCCGCCGTATCGGAACCCGATATCGGAACCGAAACCGGCTCCGCGGTAGAGTCCGGCATGTTCTCTGACGATATTGATAGTTCATGTTCCACCCCATACGTTAGTGCTCCTTCAAGTCCAGGTCGTGGCCAACCACACAGTGGCTTCTATTATAGTGCTCCGGCGAGTCCTATGCACTTCGTTTTGTCAACTACTAGTTTGAAGAAGAATGTTTCTTGCACTTCAATTTCTTCTCCTTCCGAAGATTTCGACTTCTCCGCTAGGCTTACTACCGACGGCGCTGCCGCAGATGGATCCATGAGCTCTGCCGACGAGTTATTTCTGAACGGCCAGATCCGGCCGATGAAGCTTTCCACTCACCTTAAACGCCCGCAAATCCTCGCACCATTGCTTGATCTCGACGAAAATGAGGACGAAGAGGAGAAAGACTTTAGGGGAAGAGATATGAAGCTGCGTAATAGATCGTTGAGAAGAAGGACTAGATCCATGTCACCACTTCGAACGACGTCGTTTGAGTGGCACGAGGATTATGAAGAAGAGGAGGAGTTACAAGTTGTCAAGGAGAAGAAAAACGAGAAGAATGAAGTAGAAGAGATAATAAAACAATTAGAGGAGGAAGAAACTTCGAATGAAACGACGCCGTGTCCTTCTGGCTCTTCTTCAAGGTCGTCTTCAGTTGGGAGGAGCTCAAAAAGATGGGTATTCTTAAAGGAGTTTTTATATAGAAGTAAAAGTGAAGGAAGAAACAACGGTCACAAGTTTTGGAGTGGAATCTCATTTTCACCCGTTAAAGACAAGAAACTTGAGAAAATTTCAGCCCACAAAACTCCACCTACTGACACTGCAAATACTTCTGAAAATAAGAAAGTAAAACAAACAAAAGAAGGGAAGAAGAAGCCTGTGAATGGAAATGTTGCAAATGGGATTGGGAAGAGAAGAGTGCCGCCGTCGCCTCATGAGTTGCATTACACTACAAATAGAGCACAAGCAGAGGAAATGAGGAAGAAGACATTTTTGCCGTACAGGCAAGGATTGCTTGGATGTTTAGGGTTCAGTTCCAAGAGTTATGGAGCAATGAATGGTTTTGCTAGAGCTTTGAACCCTGTTTCTTCAAGGTAATAAAATTTGTATATCTTATTATTATTATTACTATATCTACTACTATCATCCATGAGAGTGGAGAGATATTTATAAGTGATTGTATAGATTTTTCTTTTCATTTTATGGTAATGTTTTTATGTTATTCTGTTATCTATTTTGTATGTAGTAATTGATGGCAAATCCTCTACTGCCTAATGTGATGGGATTTTATTTAGCCATTCATGGAAACTCTATGTTAGATCCTCAATATTTGCTTGTAAAAAAGAGTTTCATGAGATCATCTTTTTCTCCCATGAGATGTTTGGCTATGGAAAGTTAGCATAGGCAATGCAGTGCTAAAGTACAAATTGCTTAGGTAAGCAGTGAAAAGGGTAGTAAATATTCCCCAGGACTCCTCATCTGTTATTAGTAGATTTGTCTTTTTTACTTTATCAGATTCCTAAGCAATACCCGATTATTTTAAATTACTTTTTGGATCTTTTCCAAAGGATCTGTTTTCTCATATGTTATTATTAGTATTAGTATTAGTATTATGATTATGACATCTTCTCTGGGAGAGTTGAGAATAATGCTACTTCTTATCTCGTAAAAGTATAATATAAACGGCGAATCCATTATTCATCAACCAGTAGGAACCATTTTATTATACTAGCCTATGATAATTACTCGGCGGTACAGAAAAAACTTGGAAAATTCAACCTAACGTTACAATTAAAAGAAAGATTCAGCCTAGCCTCTTAAAGAGGTACGATGCGAAATCTTCACAATCCGAGTCAATTGAATTTGGAGCTTTTTACAAACATATTTTTAGTTTTACGACCCTATTATTGCCCAGCTAAAATAACGTCACTTGATTGGTACTTATAGTGGTCGGAGTCCTATTGTATCTAGTGAAATAATTAAGGTACGGGTGACAATTTTTACTGGAAAAAAATTATGAGTCAAAGGCCCATTGCCTCATTAAAGTAAAGGGAAGTCTAGATGAGCATATACCGTTTTACTTTTATTGTCTGGGATCTGTTAGTAATGTGGTGGTTCCAGGATCTTATTTGAAGGAAGACTACATTAAACTATACTTGGGTGAAGTGTAATGTCTGGTCTCTAAAAGTTGTTGGAATTATAGGAGGTGATAGGACGCAAGATATACCATGAATTGCATTATTTACATGGTAATATTCCATTTCTTAAAAACTTATGATTTGACGCACATGGTGAGGGAACAGAGCCATTTGGCGGGTATAGTATAAGAGGCCCCTACACCCACACCAAACCCAGACCCGCTTATTGCAAAAGATGGGCCTGTTGCCTTTTGTCAACAATATCATCTGAAGCTTGAGCTGTTCTTGGCTGTATCTTCTGAGGGCCAGCCTTGTATTGAAATACTTGAGCATATGCAGTTGCACTCTAGTCATTAAGATGGCTGGTTACATTCCAAGATAAATGGGAAATAGAGTTATTCGATACTTGTGCCAAAAACCCGAGAGAGAGATAAGCATATTGGCTGTCCTCTCCTCTACCATAGACGAAATAGTAACGTGCAAGCTCGCTCTAATACCACTCTTGAAAAAGCAAAAATGAAAAAGAAAAAGAAAAAGAAAAAGAAAAAGGTGTTTGTTTGGATGTGATGTATAATGGCCTAAGTTGCGTTTGTTATCCTCTTTGCATCTAAGTGTGATTGTCCAAAAGGTGTTTGAAGTTGAAGAAGCAGATTTTTGTCTCATCTTCTTATTAGTTTATAGTCTTGGTATATGGACAAAGCAGATCTTAGATTAAATAAAAAAAAAAAATGGGAAGCTTGTTAGCTCATTCTCATGGGGTCTCTTTGTTCCTTGATGTTGACATAAAGTAGTTTCAGGTTAAGCAACATACTAACATGGCCTTTTGGCTAATGATATATCTATTGTCAATGTAGCATACAGTACTTCTTTTCCCTTCCCTTTTGCATTTATTCACCACATATTTCTTCCTCTTTAACATTTAATATTGTAATTCAACTACTCTTAACATTTTTTACAACCTTTCCCCCAGCAAGAGAAAATTAATTAATTAAAAGCTACCCCTACTGAAAAATAAAACCGTTGTCATGCTCCATCAAATCTTATAGACTATAGTCTAATGATACGGTTGAGAGTAATAAGTTTTATAAGGAAAAAAAAAAAAACTTATTACTTGTCATATTACAATGGTCCTTGTAATATTAAATGAAGTAGAATATGCACTCAAAATGTTATCCTTGTGTTATAATTTAGATGGTAGTTGTTGGAGCATAGGACTTGTCATATTAAAATGGTCCCTCGATGTAATACTAATCATGATTTTACATAGTACTCTTTCACTTTCTATAGAGATAGTAAATATCTGGTTTTAGGACCATCACAAAACCAACCACCATACTTGTCTAGATTATTTATTCTGAATTAAATGAATAGACATAGCTGAAGCATGATCGCTTTATAAAAATCACCTGATTTATTGTTTCTATGTTTTAGATGTAAATGCAAGTCCTTTAGTGAATTCCTTTTGATAAGTTAACCAATAAAAGGAAGACACTTGTTTCTGGAAGAAACCTAGGTATATAAATTTTGGAAAGTGCCTTCTGATAGATTCACATTTCAGATGAAAGTGCCAGTTTTACTTATGTTTCTAACTGATGTTTGATTTGTTGGCCTGAATGCCTGACCAGAAATTAGCTGGAAAAATCTGGCACAAGGGCCTACAACTTTTTTGTGTTATTGCATCCCCATGTTTAATTTTGTTTTCTTCTTAATTTACAATGTTCGTTAAGGTCTTAATTTATATATTTACCAGGTTAACAAAGACTAATTTTTTTTTAAAAAAGACAAAAAATATGTGAGTTAGGTGCATATGTCACGAGGTTAAATTAAATCACAAATAAAACTTGGTATTTTAAGTCGGGAGGAGGGTAGAAGGACAAGTCCTTACCCTTTGAGTTACAAAATTGTGAACCAATTCGAGTCGGAACAGAAGCTCAATCGACTTTTTTCTAATATAGATATTTTTAAAAAAAAAAAGAAAAAAAGACGAAACAAATTAGCGGCTCAAAGGTAGGAGTAGGCTGGGTGGAAAAGGAAAAGAGGAAGAGTAAGAGGGTTAAAAAAAAAGAGGCAAAATGACCTCCTAGCCAGGGGCGGATCTACATGTAATGTTCCGGGTGCTCAAGCACCCATTAACCTCGACATGAATCTTATATTATATATATATATGAAGTTTTATATATATATATATATATAAAAATTCAGTAGCACCCATTGAACAAAGTGGTAGTTAGGCGCTTTTGGTTCGAAGCCTGACTTGGACGCCTCATGCTAGGGCAAGTACGCAAGTTCTAGTCCCCAAGGACCTCACACCCTCTTTTACCGCCATTACAAAGTTCTTTTTTTTTGTTGGTATTTTCTTTATAGGCTTTCCTACTACTTTTCTGACTTTGACTTTTACTTTTACTTGGTTTTAACCTAGAGCTTCTTATTTTTCTTACCCGTTCTCACATACTTTTATTCATCTTCTCCAATACAAAATTTTCGTCTTCTTCGTTTGTTCTTTTTTAATACTTTTTTTGTTCACTTTTTTCGTTTAGTTTTATCTTCTTCGTTCTATGTTTTCTTGTCAGCAGCTTGAAGGTTAGCACCCACGACCATAAAATCCTGGATCCGCCACTGCTCCTAGCTACTTAAACTTCTCATGCGGGTAAATAAACTTTCAAAATTCCCACATGAACACTTCAACTTGAGCATAAGTAAACTAATAAACACCTTCGACCGTTGACTCAATCTATGTGGCATAAGTTATTCCTAGTCAGCTGTGTGCGTGTAAGTCACGTCTGGCAGGAGCGTGAATGTTCGTTTTTCAATGCCCAACGGTAATAAACCCAAGGGCCCATCTATTTAGAGGGCTTCTTCTTCTTCCTTTGGCATACAACCTTCATTTTTGACGCATACAAGCTCTGGATTTCTTCTTTTCTTCAAATATCTTACAGATTCAAGTCAATTTTTTCTTCTCTAGGTCGATATTTTATTCTTCAGGCCAAGAATGCGATGGAAAGTCGTGTATTTTGTCGTTTTGGAGTTGACGTTATTGTGTGCATAATCTTGAAGCCCACCAATCCGAGTAAAAGGTTCTTAGGATGCTCAAAGTATGGTAAAAGTAGTTGTTGTGGTTTTTCAGGTGGGTTGACCCACCTCTTCTAGATCAGTACAAACAAGTAATTTCGAGACTGCTAACAAGAATTCGCGTCAATGAGCAGCGAAGGAATAGGGAAAAATAATATATAATTACGTTTGTTGTTGTTGCACTGTTCTTTGTAGTGTTATTCTTAGCTTAGGATCTTTGTATTGTATGTTTATTCTTAACAAACACTGACAATGTCAAGTGTATGAAGTATTTTGCTGCAATGAAAAGTGATGTTTGACATTAAAATCTTAACATTTAATAACCATCTTGATTGTCAAAAGTAGACCATCAAATCTAAAAACTAGTAGAAACCAGTTTACTACTTACTAAGTTCTGAATATTTCAGACCAAATCTTTCACAAAATAACCTACAAATAAATTTTGATACTAACAGACTTAAACTTTCACAAAAAGAAATATTTCTTCAAATCATTATGGTTGAGACTGATTGAAGTTGGACTGAGATTGGCTTAGTTTTGGTTGAGTTGAAGAAAGAGCTTCAGATTGGCTTAGGTTGCCTAAGTTTGTCTCCTTATAGCCTATTGTTGACGTTGCCTTTGTATTACTACATTTGTTCCTTTCCACCTTAGTCCAGGTGCTCTATATCCAAGATCAATATTGTCTGGCTAGCATCAATTATTTTCCTAGGATCATAAGTGACTTTGTCCCTTAACCCAAACTAAATTAAAATAGAAATATAATTGTAGAACTTAGTATAATAATTAGTCACAATAATTGGACAGAATTTCACATACTTACCTCTCTATGACTGTCCCTAATTCACCAAACAGTATTCCAAATCCAACAGTCCTCGGCCTTCCACCTAAAGTTCTAAGAATTTGTTGGGGAGTCCTTGATCTTTGTTCTGTAGTTCCAGATTGTTTTGTTCCTTATCCACCATCAGCAGTAGTTCCAGAATTTCTTTGTGTTGTAGATCTAGCTGTTGCAGTAGTACCACATTATTGTGCTACAGATCCACCACCAGCACTAGTGCCAGAATGACCTCCTGATGCAGCTGTAGTAGCCCGGACATTTGCAATACTACTCCCAGCACCAACAGTTGAAGTTTTCCCTTTCTAAAACACCCAGAATATAATAAATTCAGCAAAAGACTAAAAAACACTTAAAGCATAAGGAGTATTTATTTCTTACCAGGATTGCACAACCTTTCTTGTTATGCCCTACTGTCTTGCAATGAGAACCGATCATTGGTATCCCCTTCCTTGATCTCTTACCAAATTTCTTTGTAGGTTCATCTTGAGCCTTTCTTCTATGTTTCTTACATCTACCAAGTATCTTAGTAATTACAGGGGACTCAACTTTGATGTTTTGAGTTGGAGGCCACATCTCCATGTTGGTCATAGGTTGAATGTAGCAATTGAATGCCTTGTGGTATGTTTCTTTCTTATACCAATGCTCAACCTAGTCATTAGTGTCATAGCTTTAAAAAAAAATGCACAAAGTGTATGGGAGCAGGATATGCCTTTCAGCTGCCACATTCTACATGTGAAGTCTTTCTTTACAAAATCAATTATGTGTTTGTAAATTTCATCTTGGATAAAAAATACTGTGTCCCCATTCCATTTATATTCATGTTTGGTGGCTCTTATAGATTACTCTTCAATGTACCTCATTGCCATAGGAGATGTATCATAATACTACTTTGTAGCAAATTGTCTCATATTAGTCATCCCCTCCATTACCTTCACTCTGATCTCTTCCAACATGGTTATGATTGACTTGTGCCTATAAGTAAGTATCCAACTGTTGAAGGTCTCACACATGTTGTTCTCCACAACATCACACTTGCTATAGTCTTTAAAAAAGGCCCTGCACTATGACTGTTTAGGATATTCAAGCAAGTCTTCTATTATCTTATTGCCACCCAATTCTGCCAACTCAGCTAGTTTAACCTTCAGAATTGATTCAAATGAAGCTCTTGCACAACCCTAGAATTTCTTCCTTCTTTCATCACCACTCGAGGTTTTCTTCCAGTTGCTCCATATGTGCCTTGCACACATTCTATGTCAGCATTTGGCATCAATTCAGATACAGCTTGAACAAGTATCTTGAAGAAAAAAAATACGCTGTTAGAGTTTATATAATGCAAGCTTAAGTATTAAAGTAAAAATGAGATTAAAACAATACACATACCTTCTTTATATCAGACATAATTGTTAGTCCTTCACCTTCAAATTCTGTCAGTTTCAAGTCCTTCATTAGACACCTAAAAAACCATGATCAACTGTTCTTGGTATCTTTCTCAACCACTGCCCAAGCAACATGGTACTTCTGGTTATTACCATTCTTAGCAATGCATGACAATAGCTCACCTTTACACACTCCCTTCAGAAATACACCATCAAATCCTATTACATTTCCACACCCTTCTAACCAACTTATTTTCAAAGCATGTAGACAAATGTGTATCCACACAAAGACCTCTTTATCAGGTTCTATTTCTTTTGAAGTCCTCACCACAACAGTGCTTCCAGGGTTAGTAATTCTTATCATGTCAGCATAATTATAAATCCTAACAAACTCTATTTCGTAATCACCTAAATACTTACTCATTACCTTCTATCTAGCCCTGACACATATTTTTTTCCCCTACATACACGCCATACTTAATCCTTATCAACTCTTGCAACTTCTTGAGCTTTATGTCAGGCTGATTAATGATTTTATCTTTATAATGTTTAACTGTCCGAACTGTGTTAGAAAGCTTGTTCCTTGTGATTGGGAAACATGAATGAACAGGGTAGTATGTGTTAATAATGAAGTTCTGTGTGTGGCCCTGTAAACTGCCTAAAATATGCCATATACAACTACTAGAGTTCAAATATATTGACCTGACCCTATTCCTCTCATTTGGCCTCAACTTTAATTGAACTCTCCTATGTACAACATAGTCTTGTAAAGCAGATCTAACATTTTCAAAGACCATTCCAGTTGGAAAATAATTTTTCTTACAGTTAGGGTAAAAGTAGACCTTTCTACTGTATCTTCTTGGAGGAAGGTTCTGCACTTTATCGCCTGCATCTACATCTTCATCAATATAATTCTCACTCCCTGGATCTGAACCGTCTAGGTACTGCTCATTCCATCCTTATTTGCCAGCATATTTAGCAGTCTTGTCCTTGTAAATGTCTTCAAATTCATGGTCAATGCCTACTAGGCCACTAGGTAGCTCATCTGCATTAACATCACTAGATATCTCTTTCCAGTTATTTTGATTTACTTTGGTCTGTCTAGCAAAAACATGGTCAGCTTCTATATTACTTGTCTCTCTAACAACATCCTCATTAGCATCATAAAGTGATTCATTTGTATCCTCATCAGCAGAATCACCCTCATATTCACCATCCTAACTCTTAGAATTACTCTCAAATCTATCACAATCTTAATCTGTGGCTAGATGAAAGTTGTAGAACTCCCATTCATCCTCAGTAGACTCTTCTGTATCAACAGCCCTCTCTTTAGCCTTCCCCTTAGTGAAACAACCACTATTTATATCATTGGTATGTAAGTTTGTTGTCCTAACATTAGCTTTAATTGTTTGCCTTTGTGGCACTTCACTAAAGCCAGCTGTTTGGTCTTATGGAATATCACTGGGATCCACACCACTACTTAACATTTTATTCAATTCAATATCAACACATGGTATATTAACAGTGTGACATAAATAAGCATCAATAAAATTCCCATCATGAAGGTCTTTGCAGAATTCTAACACATAAACATCATACTTAATAAATCAAAATGCTCATTTTTTATTGACTTGACATGCAAATTTCTCCACACCTAAGTACCCCATATCATTTGCCCATTTGTTGAATTGAATTACATGCAGTTCATCAATGTCAGCAGTTACAATAATAGGCCATGTTATACCATTTTCATACCTAATTAATGGGCCAACTACACATTGTCCCTGATGGTGAAATTATAATTTCACAAGAGCAGTCATCCTGTCTCACTACGCTTATGAAAATAAGATAAGATAAGTCCGAATTAGTAAAATATTCAAAAAAAAAAATATAATACTGTCTGAAAATGTCTTTGAAAGGAATAGGCAGGAAAAGAACCCTAACTTTATCACCTTAAGAGACAAAAAATTTTGATATGATTAAAAGCCCTGATTTTTTTAACCTTATATGCCAAATCAGCCATGGAATCGACAAAATTCAGGGAAAAAGTAAGAGTTTAGTTTGTTATTCCAGAAATCCCTAATTTTAAACTCTTAATAACGAAAGAACCATGGCATACATACAGAATATTATCTATCATGACCAACTTCAATAACACATAAAAACACAAGAAAACAACCACAAATTTCATAAAAGACAACGATCGGACCTTGAATGACTATGTTTCTGGTGGAGGAAAATTCGATGGTACACGAAACACTAAAGTTCTTGTTTTCAGGCCGATTTTGAAAGAAAAATAAACACAATGTGCAGATGATCTAATGGGCGGAAAATCTTATGACAATCCTTCACTCTATTTGAGCAGACGATTGAAAATGTAGAGTTCTTTGAGAAAGACGGCTGAAAATAAAAATGAAATGAGTGTTTTACGGTCTTTAGGTAAAAATGAATGGGAAATGATCGGTGGTTAGTGGGTTTTTGCGCCTTACACATGGCAGGTTTTAATTCGTCTATTGCTGACTGGGTTGCCTCGTTTGTGAAATTATAATGCACACACTATAATTCAACTGTTGGATGTGTTTATTAGACAACTTATTCTCGAGTTGAAGTTTTCATTTGGGAATTTGGAAAGTTTATTTACCAGCATGACAATCAGGTGCAAATTCAAGTGGCCAGGAGGATTTTTTGCCTACATAAAGGAAGTGTGGCGTACAGGGTATGTAATATTTCAAGGAGAACATACAAATGAACTAAAGCCTTTTGAAACTTCAACAATTAACCCAATAACACAGCTTTTGTGAAGCAAATATTGCATTTTTTCGCGCGAAAAATATTAGAAAAAACAAATGAAATTGGTCAAAAAATTCAAATTCAAATGAGCGATGACGACGCAAGGCTTGCTTCGTTATTCAAATATGAATCACGATCACATAATTTGAGGCTTGAAACACGTACGGAACGCTTTCCTAAAATGATATTTGCTCTCTCTCCTCAACGAGATTGCTATGGGATTATATGCAAATAACTTTAGTGAATATGTTAAGCCCTTAAATTTCTGTACCAAGCAAATAGTGAAGAAATTCTACTAGGAAAGAAAGAAATTAAATTTGATATTTGGAATAGAAAGTTGGAGAAGAAAGAGTAGTAAAGAAGGATTAACCTTTATGTAAAGAATATTTGAAAAATTGAGTTTGCAAGAGAAGACTGGTTTCTCTATATATAGACAAAAGCAGTTACAAAAAGAAACAGACATATCCATTCAAGTAAAAGCACGCCCTTTCACTTAAACTTTTAGAACTTGTAAAATATTAATTATATTTAAACAATAATATTTAATAATCCCCCACTTGTTTAAATATAAATGAAAACTCAAATCAAGTTATATCTATGTATAGAGTAGTGTATCTTTCAATTTAAACATTACCTTAGTATAATATCACAGATGAAATCGAAATCCCATGTAGCATAATAGCTTTGAACATGTTATTTCCTTGTGATAACACCGGTGACACTATACACATAAATATTCTGTTCTTGCTTTCCACTCACACGCGCTTAGCACTTCTATGGCCATGTGCTCCCCAAAATTCTTGAAAATTTATGAGAGTAACTCAAACTCCCAATTGAAGCGCACCACTTCAATGTTCACATAGGTGAAGTTCTTGCAGTGTCTTTGTCACATTTGAGATACTTGTTCCTTGAACTGAACCTCATTAAGAGTATTATAACTCAACCCTCTTATCTGTGACAACTAATCCTAGTATGTCTCTTATTTAAGTACTGAAACATCCATTTATCAATAACTTGTTGTTATTCTTTATATCCAAAACTATTCATTTCATAGTGTTAGGTAGGGTTGCCGTTGTTGGTAGAATTAATTAAGGAATTTTAACCCAATCAAACTCAAGTTGTTTTCACTAACTCTCTTGAAAGAGGTTAGTAAATGGATCAACCAAATTTCTTTTTGACTTTATAAATGTGAACGAGATAATTTCATCTTTAATTAGTTTTCTCACATAATCATGTCGGAGACTTATGTGTCTTGACTTTCCATTATATACATTGCTATATGTTCGAGCTAGAGTGGCTTGACTATCACAATGAATTGAAATTGTGCTCATACTTTTTGAGATCAATGGAATTTCTAAAAGAATATCCCTCAACCACTCAGCTTCTTTTCCTGCTTCTGCTAATGCAACAAATTTCGATTCCATAGTTTAATGTGTTATACAAGTTTGTTTCTTGGATTTCAAAGAAATTGCGCCTCCTACCAAGGTAAAAATCCAACCAATTGTAGACTTGTTGTCTTCTAAACTCGAAATCCAACTTGCATCAGTATATCCTTCTAAAATAGCAGAAATTTTGAATATTGAATACAAAAATCTTTAGTTTTCTTAAGGAAACCAAGAACTCACTCAATGGCCTTCCAATGATCAATACTCAGATTGCTAGTAAATTTGCTTAATTTATTAATTGCAAATAATATGTCTGGTCTTGTGCATTGTGTAGCATACATCAGACTTCCAATAGTGCTTGCATAATCAAGTTGAGTCATAACTCTTCCTTCATTCTTGACTAACTTGATGCTAAGTTAGGATCAAATGGGGTATTAACCCATTTTATTTTTAAGTGACTAAATCTATTTAACACTTTTTCAATGTAATGAGATTGACTTAATACATATCCCCCACTATTTCTTTTAATCTTGATACCCAATATGGTATCAACTTGTCCAAGATCCTTCATCTCGAATGAGGATGATAGAAACCTCTTCGTTTCTATAATTCTATTCATATCATTGCTTACAATTAACATGTCATTAACATATTAACAAACTAACACAAAATAATTACTACACACTTTAGTATAAAAACACTTATTAGCTATATTATATCTAAAGCCAAATGATAAATTTGCTTTATCAAATTTCTCATGTCATTGTTTAGGGGCTTGTTTAGTCCATACAAAGACTTGGCAAAATTACAAACCTTATGTTCATTTCCTGATAGATCGAACCTTTCAGGTTGTTCGATATAGACCTCCTCCTCGAGATTACCATTTAAGAATACCGTTTTGACATTCATTTGATAAATATGTAAGTCATAAATAGACACTAAAGCAAATATAATTCTAATTGAAGTAATTCTTGCTACTGGTGCATATGTATCAAAATAATCAATTCATTATGCATCAAAATAATCAATTCATTCTTTTGTCGAAAGCCCTTAGCTACTAACCTAGCTTTGTAAGTGTGTAAAGTCCCATCAGTATGATAATTTCTCCGAAACGCCCACTTACAACCGATAAGTTTAGAAGTTCGAGGCAAATCAATAAGTTCCCAAATGTGTTTTGACATTATTGAATCTATTTCTTCTTAGCATATTTTCAAAAAGCCAAACCTTTAGAAGCCATAGTTTCTTTATAAGTTTTAGGATCATCTTCCACTTGAATAATAATTGGAGTTGTTCTCACAACTGTATTTCTATTACCTTTAACAAAGATTAAAAGAAATACGTTAAGAGTCAACCTCATATGATCCAAGTATTTTAAGCCTTTCGAACTCTAGTGCTTCTCTTTTGTTCGTAAGATTGATCATTAACCTCCTGTGAACTAGATTGCTCAACAATCCTTTGAGATCTTTTTCCTAATGTTACATCAGCTGATGAAGATTGACATCTTCTACCCGAGGTTAAAAGATATTAAAAAAATTCCACATCTCTAGATTCAATAATGACATATGACTCTAAATTAAGAATTCGATAAGCTTTGCTATTTGAGGCATAACCTACAAATGCACACGTGATCCCTCTAGGACCGAACTTGGTCCGATTTGGATCATCATTCTTGCAATATACAAGGCACCCCCACACTTTAAAATATCCTATATCAGGATTCTTCCTTCCATAATTCATATGGAGTAATTTGATTTTTCTTCACAAGAATCCTATTAAATATATGACATGTAGCAAGTAAAGGCACACCCTTTCATTTAAACTTTTAGAACTTTTAAAATATTAATTATGTTTAAACAATAATTTTTGAGATGTTCCCTTCTCAACTCTTTAGGAGCTAGAATAAGTGCTTCTCTATATAAGCACAAGAATTTTCTTTTTATTTTTCAAACAACTAGTGTTAGTTGTGTGAGGTACAAAATAAAGTTTTTCCCAAACACAAAGTTTAGCAATTAGGCAGTTTGACTTGTAATGGAACTCCCTATCCTAATATAAATTGTATTTCTATATAGCTTTATTTCTGTGTGAGGCCAAAATAAAAGTGTGCATCTTATTGTTATATAAATTTGATGGTAGAAAAAAAAAGAAGCCATATTTACGTAACAAGCAAATGTTTAGCGCGCACATGCACGTCATGATGTATAATAGAAATAAACTATATGAATTCTTACAACATCTTGTTATCCTTAGGAAGAACAAAACAAAACGAGGAAAGTGAAACCATTGTTTGTTTGGTTGCAGCGTATATGGTGGAATGACGACTCACATGAAACTGAAAAGTATGTGAAAAGAGGACTGAGGCCAAGTGGAAGCTGTCGAGTAATAATAGATCTGCTGCTGATTTTTTGCCTTTGTCCTTTAATTGATACTAGTACTAGTATAAGACCCACACGATGCACGAATAGTTTGACATATTAATCTTTTAAAATTATGATCTAATATATCATATTAACTTAATAAATATTAGTTGTATTTTATATCATATTAACTTAATAAATATTAGTTGTATTTTATTATTTAATATAGTATATAGAAATATAATACAGTCTATACAAAATTAAAGGATACACATCATATACTAATCAAATAAATTGTTTGATCCTTTTTATTTTTATTATTGAATTAACAAGTACTTAGTACTATTGATAATTTTCTTGAGTGTTATTTATTTATCTTTTATTTTTAATAAATTTAAAATATAAATAACATAAAATTATCTTTATTCCCTCCTCTTCGTACATTCCTTTCTACTTTAATACTTATTTGGTTAGTTTCCAAATTTTATAGTTTATTAAAAATTTAAATAAAATAATATTTTTTACTAAATTATAATTTTGAATATATATAAAGAGAGAGAGAGAAATATCCTAATAGTATCTTTATATTTTTGAATTTTTCATTTGAATTGAAAGTTTCTTTATTTATTTATTTATTTTTTATTTTAAAATAATTTTAAATTTTCAACTTGAAACTACTCCCAAACTTGAATGGATAATTTTAAATCTCCAACTTGAAACTACTTCCAAACTACTCTGCCTCTTGTTCTTCGCTTTTAAGATCGTTATTGTTTTTTGATATTCACCGCTTCAACTGTTTGTTCGCCAACAATATTACGTATAATCACAAGTACATTGCAATACCTTTACGTTCTGGGTTTTTTTTTTTTTGTTTTTGTTTTGGAGCTGAAGTTTGTGCTTTGTTTTGCTGAAACTTCAGCATATAGGGAGCTGAAATTTTTGTTTTGTTTTTGGTGAGCCTTCAACATATTGGGAGCTGAAGCTTTTTGTTTTATATTTGCTGATTTTGTCTTCTTTGAGATGATGTTTTTAACTGATATCCTTCACTTTCTTTCAACAGATGGCTTCTTCAAATCCTCCAGCAGCTAAAACATCTAAAAACCATACACAATCAAAAGCTCCTTCAGTCCGTATTGTTCCTCCTTCAAGAGCAGGGGAAGGATATTTTGAGTTTCGAGATTGGTTTAACTGTCGTGCTTACTGGAAGGGTAACCACGATTTGAAGAGTTTGATTAAATCTTTCTTGACTCCTGCACAAGAAGAAAAGTTAACTAATGGTACTTTTCGATACATTTTGGCTATGGAGAAGTTGAAATGCAACATGAAGTTGGTTCATTGCTTGTGTTTTTCTCGTATATTCACCAATGATCGAGACTCCATTAGTTTCAAGATTTTTGGGCATAATGTATCGTTCACCCTTGAAGACTTTCACATTATGTGCGGTTTGAGGATCACCGCACATAATGTTGAAAAATCATCTAAACGCGAGAGCATGATCTTGAAGAGATATTTTGATAAGTCCAAGGGTGTTACCTTGAAGGACATTCGAGATTTTATGTCNCTGATGGAAATTCTTCTTGTGGAGTCTGTTGTATTTGGTAAAAAGAATGAATCAACGGTACTAGAGGATTATGCAGCGATTGTCGAAGACGATAATGCTTGTGTTGCTTATCCTTGTGGTAATGTCTCTTATGAGAAGCTCATTACTTCAATGAAACATGCATTGGATAACCAATCCAACGAACATTCAGCAGAGTATACTATTGGTGGATTTCCATATCCATTGTGTGTTTGGTTTTATGAGCGTTTCCCCGATCTTCGGAATAGGTATATTAAAGAAGACGAGTACCTTGATTCTCCTCAGCTCCCCAGGATGTTACGTTATATATGTGTGGGAGAGCCCAAATATAAAGAACTTGAGAAATATTTCAGTAATCATTCTGTAAGTGAATGTTTTTTTATTTTTTGTAGTTTTGTTAATATGTTGATGTACTACTTTTATTTTATTTTTCATAATGTACTTTTTTTGTATTAAACAAGAATATCGGAAATTTAAGGTATCGGATATTATTCCTACAGAAGAGGAATTGAATTCAATGCCTTTGATTAGACAATTGCCTTGCAGTCGGGTTCATTCGAGGGTAGTTAATGCGGTTCCTTCAACTGGTGAATCACCACGTAGTCGGAGTCGATAAAAAAAACCCATCGAACTTCAACTGCTGAATCACCTCGTACCCAGAGTCGTTCTAACCGTTCTACAACGGTGTTTGACGATGAATTAGTCAATAGAATATGTTCTGTAAGTTTTTGTGCTGAATTTTTAGTTTTATTTTTGTGTGTTTTTTGTAAAACTACATCATGTTTTAAGCTGAAGTTTTGTTCTGTTTGTGCTTAACTTCAGTATTTTAGTATCTGAAGTTTTGTTCTATTTTTCCTGAATTTCAGCATTCTAGTAGCTTAAGTTTTTTTTCCTGTTTGTGCTTAACTTCAACATTTTAGTATCTGAAGTTTTGTTCTGTTTTTCCTGAACTTCAGCATTCTAGTAGCTTAAATTTTTGTTTTTTTTTGTGATGAACTTCAACATTCTAGCAGCTGAAGTTTTTGTTCTCTTTGTCATGAACTTCAACATTCTAGTAGCTGAAGTTTTTGTTCTTTTTGTGAAGAAATTCAGCATTCTAGTAGATGAAGTTTTGTTTTGTTTTTCTTGAACTTCAGTACTCTTGTAGCTGAAGTTTTTGTTCTTTTTGTGATGAACTTCAGCATTCTAGTAGCTGAAGTTTTGTTCTGTTTTTCTTGAACTTAAGTACTCTACTAGCTGAAGTTTTTGTTCTCTTTTTGATGAACTTCAGCATTCTAGTAGCTGAAGTTTTGTTCTGTTTTTCTTGAACTTAAGTACTCTACTAGCTGAAGTTTTTGTTCTCTTTTTGATGAACTTCAGCATTCTAGTAGCTGAAGTTTTGTTCTGTTTTTCTTGAACTTAAGTACTCTACTAGCTGAAGTTTTTGTTCTCTTTTTGATGAACTTCAGCATTCTAGTAGCTGAAGTTTTGTTATGTTTTTCTTGAACTTCAGCATTCTAGTTTCTGAAGTTTTGGTTCTCTTTTTGATGAACTTCAGCAGTCTAGTAGCTGAAGTTTTGTTCTGTTTTTCTTGAACTTCAACATTCTAGTAGCTGAAGTTTTGTTTTATTTTTCCTGAACTTCAGCATTCCAATAGCTGAAGTTTTGTTCTATTTTTCTTGAACTTCAGCATTCTAGTTGCTGAAGTTTGTTCTGTTTTTCTTGAACTTCAGCACCCTAGTAGCTGAAGTTTTGTTCTGTTTTTCTTGAACTTCAACATTTTAGTAGCTGAAGTTGATGAACTTCAGCACCCTAATCCTTGTAAAATCTCCACATCGGGAGGTTTTGTGATCTCAGATTGTATATTTTGTGGAATATCCCATGATTTTTGATCTCCCACAATATTCACATGTCCTTCATATGTTTTGGACCATGTTTCCTTTGAATACCAATTTGAGCAGTAATCAGATTTTTGCAAATATCTCTTATTAATAGCAGCAATTGTATATGGACAAGGCAATTTATCAAGTTGAAATTTCAAGCAGTCACAAGTTCTCCTTTTTAAGTCCACAATGAATTCGATTCCTTCACTATTTATTCTAAACAACATTAAATCAAGGTTGAACACCTAAGAAGAAATTGAAAATTTTAGTGTATTATTGATTCAAAAAGAAAAAGTATGAAGTTTTTTATATGTAAGCAGTAAATCACTACAGCAGATATAAAAACCAGAAGTAATTATGCTGAAGTTTTTCAAAAAGATCATGACTACAAAACTATAGAATCCAGGACAAAACTTCAGCACATGGTGTGCTGAAGTTTTTACAAGTGAGCGAATTAACTTCAGCATTTTCTACTAAAGTTTTTCATAAAGCTCATAACTTCAGCATGATGGTTGCTGAAGTTTTTACAAAAAGTTCATGACGACAAAACTATAGAATCTAAGGACAAAATTTCAGCTAGTATGAAGTTTTTTATATGTAAGCAGTAAATCACTATACCAGATATAAAAAGCAGAAGTGATTATGCTATAGAAAAAACATGCTGAAAGTAAATCCTGAAGTTAATAAATATACTCACAATCATTTTGCAAGCCAAGTCCATCTTCTTAGTCATCTCTTCTTCTGCCCATATTGATACTTTGTAAAAAGTTTCATTTGCTTTTTTCCTCCGTTCGTAAAACCACTCTCCCAACTTCTCTTGGATGTAATATAACAATCTTAAAATAGGCATTTCTCTCGCTTTTAGTAATACGGAATTCATTGATTCTACTATGTTTGTTGTCAGCATATCATAACGTCGCTGTGGGAACCACGATCGAGCCCATCTTTCTGGAGGCTCTTCCATTATGTAATTGTATATTTTCTTGTTAACACTTTTGAGTTGGGACATTAACTTATTAAAATCTTCACGTTTGTATGACCTTGCAGCGCTTTGAAAAAGATTTATTACCATGGCTTTTGCATGTCTTTGCTTTAAATTTTTCTCAAAGTGATAGAGGCAGATACCATGGTGAGCTTCAGGATAAACTTTTCTAATCCCATTTGCAATCGACTGGTTTCTATCTGACAAGAAAACCAGTTCATGACGGACTTGAATTGCTTTTCTCATTTCTCCGAAGAACCAAATGTATGCCTCATTGTTTTCTGATTTTGCTACACCAAAAGATAGAGAAAATATTTGTTTGCATCCTTTGATACAACAACAAATAGAACGCCACGATATTTTGACTTTAAACATGTTGCATCTACTGCAATAACATGTCTATAGTAGGACCAACCAACTATTGATGTTGCTGGAGAAAAGAACATGTAACAAAACGTGTACAATGAAATACAAAAATACAAATCATAAGGTGTGAAGTTTAACTTCAGGATGATGATTGGTATTTGCTTTGCTTACCGATTCTGCTCATCTCTTTTTATGCTTGTGTACGTTCCTGGATTTCTATGCACCATCATGTGTAGGTATGAAGGAAGAATCTGGTAGTTCTCTTCCGGTGTTCCCCTTATGCAAGCAATAAATTTTTGAATAGCACGCCATGCCTTGTGATATCCAATGCCAATTCTAAATTTTTTTTTCATTTCATTTTCTACAAAAGCTGGTGTAACCTCTATCTTTTTGTCTCGAACATGTTCTAAAATTTGTTCACTTATAAAATTTGATGTAGCATGCTTCTGATCTGATTTTCTTGCATCAACTGAGCATTCATGGTTGTTATGATATTTTATCACCCTGAAAAGTATGAAATTTTTTATTCTGGTAGCACGCACAATCCAACTACATTGCTCCTCAATGCATTTCAGCTCATATCTCTTTGAACATGATCTAACAGCTGTGAATTCAACCTTTTGGGTTATCTCCAAGCTGTAGAAAAATTTAGTCATATTTTCCTTGTTCTCAAAAATTGATCCTACTGTTACTTCCTCAGGAAATGCATCATGCCTAAGTATTTTACATGATGGAGATTCTTTCAGCTTTCCTCTCATTCTTTTTCTTGATTTCTTAGAGGCACTAGACGTTTCAGCAATTTCATCAATTGTATCTGATGTTACCGGTATTAATTCCATATTTTCTTCATCTTCGTTGTTTCTTATCATTGCAGAAGGTAGCAATAAATTTTGTTGGATTGTGTGTTGGTTGTCAATTTGCATTATTAGCTGCCCTTCTTCTTCTTGCTCATTCACAAACTGGTATGAATTTATTGGAGGAGGGGGTGATTGTTGTAGCATTCTATATTCTGAAGCAGATGTAATGTTAGAAAGTTGTTGCTCGTTGTCTACTACCACTATTGGCTGTCCTAGATCATGTTGATAATCACCAAATTGTTCTGAAGCTGCTATACTGTCAAGAGATTGGCTGAATGTTGCAGAACGTTGTATTTTTTCGACGACAAAATGACAATTCTTGTAGACTGAATCAGTTGTGAGCAAATGTATACAAGTACTGAGTTCTTCATCTGAAGTTACAAGCATACCTTTGCTTGTATTTAGTTTGATATCAAACCATATCTTTACAGAATATCTGCTTGAATCAATATTTGTAACTTCACTAATTTTTTTCAGGAAAGAATTGAATGATACTTGTTTATTAATAAGAACAAGCTTTGTATCATGATCCAAGTATTTGAAGTCAGTAGTCCACCTCCCATTGAAATTAAGTACAACGCAAACTGAACTCATCCTAGAGAAGCATGTTTAGTGTCAAGTATTAGCATAAGAATTTAATTATGAAAAAAGCAGAAGTTTGAGCAAATGAACAATAGAACAAAGCTCATGAAAAATCTGATTAATGTAGGACAAAAGTTAAGCACAAAATATATTTAACTTGAGCATGTAGGAGAAAATTACATAGCACAAGAGAAAATCTTCAGCACATTCAGTGCTGAAGTATTAGAAAATAAACTAAGAAACTTCAGCATATTTGTGCTGAGGTTTTTCATGACAAATCTATTATATCCATGAGAAAATCTTCAGCACATTTAGTGCTGAAGTATTAGAAAATGAACTAAAAAACTTAAGCATATTGGTGCTGAAGTTTTTCATGACAAATCTATTATATCCAGGAGAAAATCTTCAGCACATTCAGTGCTGAAGTATTAAAAAATGAACTAAAAAACTCCAGCATATTGGTGCTGAGGTTTTTCGAAAAGGTCATGACAAATTTATTGTAGCCAGGAGTAAAACTTCAGCATATTCAGTGCTGAAGTATTAGAAAATGAACTAAAAAACTTCAGCGTATTTGTGATGAGGTTTTTCGAAAAGGTCATGAATAATCTATTGTATCCAGGAGAAAATANCTATTATATCCAGGAGAAAAACTTCAGCATCTGAATGTGCTGAAGTATTAGCAAATGATCTAAAAAACTTCAGCACAAGATGCTTTGAATGTTTTTCTGCGCTTTTTTTTAATATTATACCTTAATTAAGGAAAAAGTTTTTGAAAAAACTCATAAAAAAACTATAGAACACAGTACATAACTTAAGCATATTATTAGTGCTGAAGTTTAGCCAAAAAAATAAATTGTTTAGCAAATAAAGCAAAAAATTCACCCTAAATTTTTTCTAAATAAACCAAAACTTTAGCAAAAACTACATCATGTTATGCAGTTCAAAACTACAACATCTCAGGTATCATGAACATCAGTCAAATTCGAAAACTTACAATTTGAATTTTTGAATTTGAGTCTGATTCAAATTTCTGGTTTGATGGAGATCTGAGAAGAGACGGAGTGATGGAGGAGGATCGGTGAAGTGTTTTGTGTGTGATTCAAATATGAGAAGAGATGAAGTGTTTTGTGCGTGATTCAAATATGAGAGAGATGGAGATGCGTAATTTTTATATGTTATGTCAGGGGTAGAATGGTCATATTAGTGCGGATTTTTTGTCAACTGACTACCAAATCAATAATTTTTAAAAATAAGATATAGATTAAAAGGTGACTGCTATGTAAGGTATGACTGCAAATCGCCCTTCTCGTTATCAAAGATACACCAAATACGGCCCAACCCCAATTTATTCATGTTCTTAACGACCGCCCACTGTTTTATTTTTGAAACATTTATGGGAAAGTACAGGTGATACTTTCCCGATAAAGTTTAGCATATATTCTTTTCTCTTACCTAATTTAGCCTACATATAATTTAAAGACTACTTTCACCTATTAACAGAGTAGTAAGAAGATCTGTATTAAAATTTAATTTGAGATTGGTATTCATGTTTATCATCACATATAAATATTGTCTGATGAACTAAAGTGAAAAAAAATCAAAACTCAATTATTGGGGGTTTTCAAAGCTTGAATGGTGATTTGTTGAAATTCTGATTAATTGATGATGAGGATTTTTTGGGATGTCATTTAGAAGTTGTAGTTAAAATTTGAAGCTATTCAATGAAGAGTTGAGCTATTTGGTGATTTTTTTTCTTAAGTTGAAGTTCTTAAGAAACGAAATCAGTTTTTGTAAACAACATTATAATAAGTATATAATGATGTTTAATATTGTTTACCAAGTTTATGAACACTAATACAAAAAGTTAATAGGTTATGCGATTGTAAAACTTAAAAATATGGCAAAGTAGGTGCACTGTAGTTTGTTAGGCTGCTCTTTGTGCAAATCTCTTATTTTTTCATGATTCTTCTTATTCTTTGAAACAAATTAAATATCAATTTTCATCTTTTTAGCCATAGATCATCAAGGACACCATCTTTTCTTAAGTTTCTGGAAGCAGAAGGATTTCACAACTCTCTTATAACTTGATAACAAATAAATATGATCGTTTCAATTATAAACACCTACCTTTAGTAAAACAATAGAAAGGAAGGCGACACTATTCTATAGAAGTTTCAAAATCAAATGTGTCAAACACTTGATATACAAGCCCTATAAAATAGTAACAGTAAGAAGCACCTTTTTACAAAGCATAATTGTCACGCACTAGCTCAAAAAATGAGTAAGACTTGAAATCATCATAGCACATATCGATGTTTAATCAGACAATGTTTAATCAGAAATCTAATGCTCCTGAAAAAGAAACAAGGGTTTTACCCTCGAAGACCCAAGGATTCAACCACTAAGTTGCAAGTTGGCAGCTAGTCAGACAATGAATAATGCTGTCCTTGCTCTGTAATTGAAAAACAAAAAGAATGGCTAGAATTGTCGAGAAATTGCATTTTGTATAAAAAGATGTATATTTCTGCAAGATCACGCTTTAGCATGTACCAACCTCGAATTCTTTTACGAATTCATTTACTAAAACTGTGAGATTTGTGTATGGGTTAAAATCTGTCTCAGTACTTGAGACTAAGCAGTATCGAGAGAAGAGTCAGTCGAGGTCGACCAGGAGATGGCGAAGCCTTTGGTCGAGATACAGAAGATGGTCAGTGTTGAGCGCCGTAAAAAAAGCTGTAATGGCTAGTTTATTAGGGCGGAATATTAAAGAGAATATTTCATTGAATATTCTTTGTACTTATACTACTTGGGTTTATTGAGAGTATGCCCCATATAAATAGGAAAAAAGATAATGAATATGGGCATGTGATATTCATTGTGAGAAGAACGGACTTTGCTACAAGATTCTTCCACTCTCTCTCTCTCTCTCGTAAAGATACAAAGATTACTTTTTTATCAAGATTCTTGCTCATATTATTCCACACTTTTCCATCAGATCCGAGAATAGTTCGAACAAGTCTTGGATTTATCTGTCATTTATCATTATTAGGAGTAACAATCACCCAATCCATCATTTATTAGGTGAATCATTCCTCCTATTTACGTAAATTTTATTTATTGCTATTTATTACTAGTTGCACCTCCATTATTGCTCATACTTTATGAATATTTAGTTACCGTTTGGCCATAGATTCCCAAATTTGTTTTGAAAAATCTGATTTGGGTGAAGTTTGGTTTGACGATGAAAATGTGTTGGGACATCAGTTTTCAAAACATATTTCCCAAATTTATTTTGAAAAAATATGAAACATGACTTATACCCACAAGTTCTAAAAATTATCACAAATACCAACAGTACCATTATCAATAACATTCATTATATTATCGCAAACCATAGTTTTGAAACATAATAAATTTGATACAAAATTATTATTTTTATAATGAATTACATGATACACATAAGATGACCGAGAAGACGAAACAACATTGTAACAAAGTTATAAATGGTGGGCTCTTTTATAAAATACAAAAATTTAGGGCAATTTTTCTAAAAATCTAATAGTGATATTTTGGCCAAAACCAGCTATTGAGTTGGTTTTGGGATTTGGGATTTGAAATTTGGGATTTTGTCAAAATGTGAGCAAAATCTATGGCCAAACATGTGTTTTCCAAATAAAATCCAAATTTATTTTGGCAAAATCTATGGCCAAATGGGTCCTTAATGTTTGTTACTATCAATCATGGGTCTACACCATCTTATACACATTTTCAGGATCTGTATCTAGAGATATTATCATTAACTAGGTTAACCCACTATTACATAAATATAATAGTTTCAACAGGAAATTATACTTTTTGGTCAAACAATTAGGTGCCGTCTGTGGGGATTATCTGCTTAAATCTTTTAGTTTCTTCTAGATCTACAACTGACATTGGTTACTAACGTGAAAAAAAAGAACAAGTTCATTTTCTCTCTACATACATAGATCTAATATGACAGGTAACAGAGAAGAAAGAACGAGAATAATGAGTGACCTCCCAACCAACCTCATAAACATCATCCATGAGAGCTCTGAAGCAGTGGACGAGGACACAATGCCCAATGCCTCCCCCAGGCGAGGTGGGTCACCCCTCCCACTACAGCATCACAAAATCTCTTGGTAAGACAACCTTCATATCCGCGGCTAACTGACCCGCTGACCAGCGTCCTCCATAAGACCGTCCGGGACACGACTGCAGAAAACGCAAGGACTTGCATTATACCACCAGTGGACGAGCAGTATGATCAAATTCCTCCTCCAACGATAAGTATTACTCACAATGTCACTAATAGTGCAGGTGACAACATTCTCGCATCCATCCTGAAAAGGATGGAGGAAATGGAGAATGAAAACAAAGCACCTCGTGACCAAATGAGAGAACACTAAGAAAGGGTCGACAAGATACCGGACGCCCCTAAGCTCTTGCCGAAGAGAGATGCCGGTCGGTTTGTTGAGCAGCCGTACAGTGACAATGCCTCCCCACACGCCATACCAAAGACCTTTAAAATGCCGCCTATCTGAAAATATGTGATGGCACGATCGACCCCGACGACCATGTGACTCACTACGTCACCACCATGAAACGCAATGATCTCTCCAACCAACAAGTATCCTCCATTATGCTAAAAAATTTAGCAAGACCCTTACAGAATGATCGTTAACATGGTATTCGCAACTGCCTGCATGTTCCGTTGAAACCTTCGAGGAAATGGCCAATAAGTTCAGAATGACCCATGCTGAAGGTAAGAAGGCCGAGGCAAGAGTAAACGACATCTTTGATATTAAACGGTCTCCGGGTGAGGGGCTGAGGGACTTCCTCGCCCGTTTTTAAACCGAGTAAGAATGACCTTGCCGAACGTATCAGAAGGAATGACGGTAGCAGCTTTTGAAAACGGGCTGAGCAGAAATGGATCGAGGGCAACAAGAAAGTTACTAAGTCGGATTATGAAGTACCCCCAACTACTTGGGATGAAATACACAACGCATATTGCACCGAAGTCCGAGCAGACGAGGACGACCTCAACGGGCTGACCCATCGACTGACCTCGGTACAAGCTTAATCCAGAAAAGATCGAAGAAATGATGTGAAGAGATCTCGCATCCTCACGACTTAACCGGGAACATAATCTCCCATATGTCAGAACCGTCACTGTGTCTTCATCCCTCCATGAAGAGGGCCCACCCCGATCAAGAACAGGGACTCAGCGGAACGAGAGAGGTATGCCCCCTTTATTATCCGCTCACAATTTCTGTGTGTCACCTACAGAAATAATCTATGCCTTGGAGAAGCTCGGACCGTAGGTGAAGTGGCCACAAAGATGAGGTCAGATCCGAATACTAGAAAATCAGGCGCCCTTTGCGAGTTTCATTAAGAGCGAGGACATAAAACTGAACATTGCATCGCCCTAAGACAGGAGGTCGTAAACATGCTACGACAGGGACTCCTCAAAGAGTTGTTGAGCGATCGGGGAAGGACAAACTTTGCTAGGGGACGTGAACAACATCAAGGACCACCGAAACCACCCTTGCCAAACCGTACCATCCACATAATCATCGGTGGTGGCGAAGATGTTTCCATCAACAGTCTCCACAACCTGCAATATCAAACGGTCGATCACCCACGTACAATATGATGAACTCGAAGAAAGAATCCTCTTTGATAAGTCAGATACCAACGGCTTGGTTTTCCCTTACTATGAAGCTCTTGTTATCACTTTATGAATTTCTGATACCGATGTTAGGCACATAATGGTATACGATGGGAGCAGCGCATGCATTATCCACCCTCGAGTACTTAGACAAATGAAACTCGAGGATAAGATAGTGTCGCGCTGTATCACACTAACGGGTTTTAACAATTCGATTGAGAAAGCATCCGGTGAGATCACACTCCCCGTCCTAGCCGGTGGCGTCACTCTGGAAAACACATTCCATTTCATGGACCAAGACACATCATACAACGCCATAATAGGGCGATCATGGATACACACCATGAGAGCCATCCCCTCCATCTTATACCAAGTCATCACATTCCCAACTTTATGTGGAATATTCAGTATACGAGCGGAATAACAACATGCCGGGAATGCTACCGCATTACCCTAGACTGTACGTCCACCCAACAAACAAAGGACAAAAATAAAAAGAGGCATAACAATCAACAGGGTCGAGGTCGATGTCTGATGACAATGAGGACGTCATCAGAGACCCCAATACAATTGAAGCTGTAGGATCAACCGTAGAGGACCTCGACCCCGTTTAGTTAGACAAGAACGACCACAACAAGAAAGCTTACATCGGCTGCAAACTTCAGGAACCCGGTAAGTTTCGTCAATTCTTAATTGCTAACGCGAACTTGTTTGCTTTTAGTCATGCATATATGCCAGGTATCCCAAAGGAGATTTCCACTCACAAATTGAACGTCGATCCATTCCACCCCTAGTGAGGCAGGTTAGAAATAAGTTCAACTCCACAATTAATGATGCAGTACACGAAGACGTGGAAAAATTGTTGGAAAATGGCTACGTCATGGAGTCTAAATACCCCCAATGGGACGCCAACGTGGTCATGGTGACAAAGAAAAATGGAAAATGGCGGATGTGCATAGATTTCATTGATCTGAACAAAGCTTGCCCCAAGGATTCATTTCCATTACCCCATATCGACCAACTCATTGACGCAACGGCCGGGAATGAACTACTAAGCTTCTTGGATTCCTATTTGGGAAATAAGAAGATCCTCATGGAGGAAGAGGATCAGTAAAAAACCACCTTCATCACCCATCAGGGGACATACTACTACAGGGTCATGCCCTTAGGGCTGAAAATGCGGGGGCAACTTATCAAAGGTTGGTGATGAGAATAATCAAAGATCAACTCGGTAAAATGATGGAAGTCTATATAGACGCATGCTGGTCAAATCCAAAAGAAAAGAAGATCACATCAACGATTTGAGAGAAACCTTCGACATACTCAGGCAATACAAAATGAAACTGAACCCCGATAAATGTGCATTCGGCGTGGCCTCAGGAAAATTCCTAGGTTTCCTAGTATCACAACGAGGTATCGAGGTAAATCCCGACCAAATCAAGGCCATCGAAGGGATACCATAGCACTTGGAAACTAAAAAACAGGTTCAAAGGTTGACTGGCCGTATCGCCACACTTTCAAGGTTCATTTCGCGATCATTTGATAGGTGCTATAAATTCTTCAGCGTACTCAAAAAGGATAAAGGCCTCCAATGGACCCCTGAGTGCGCCCAAGCCCGAAAGGAGTTAAAGGTGTACTTGTCATCCCCACCACTGCTTTCAAAACCAGAACCGGGGCAGCACCTCCTCATCTATCTCTCCATGTCCGAAGTAGCTATGAGCGCGGTCCTGGTCTGAGAAAATAAAGGTACGCAATCTCCCATCTATTACATTAGCAAAACACTAGTCGACACCGAGACACGATACCCCCACCTCGAAAAACTGGCTCTAGCCTTAGTCGTAGATTCACGAAAGCTTAGACCATATTTCCTATTCCACCCCATCTCGGTCGTCACGACTTTCCCTTTAAGAAGAATTTTGCATAAACCCGAGCTATCAGGCATGTTGGCAAAATGGTCCATCGAATTGAGCAAGCACGATATCATATATCGACCGAGAACAACGATAAAGTCACAAGTCCTTGCAAACTTCGTCGCCGACTTCAGTTAATGCCCGAAGTCGAAAAAGAATCCGTCCACGCTTCTCCCCAAATACAAGACCTCTGGGTCCTGTACACTAATGGCGCATCTAATGCGTCAGGGTCCGGGCTAGGACTCGTACTCGAAGTCCCAACAGGCGAAGTGATTCGCTAGTCCATAAGATTACCGGACATGACTAACAATGAGTTTGAGTATGAGGACGTAATTGGACTAGCACTCAAATACGGAGTGAAGCGTCTAAGACTGCGCTGCAATTCTCAACTCGTGGTCAACCAAGTCACTGGACTTTCCAAATCAAGGAATAAAGGTTGCAAATGTACCAGACCAAAATCTGTAGACAGCTACCCGAGTTCAACGAATGTCAACTCGACCAGATCCCCCGAGCACAAAATACCGAGGCGGACAGCCTTGCCAAATCAGCTGCAACCACCAAAAACATTGACACCGGAGACATAAGCATTTTCCACCTTCTCAACTCATCAATAAACCTAATTTAGGTAAGAACCATAAACCTGACTTGGGACTGGCGCAACCGTATTGTTACATACTTGTTGTACAGAATACTCCAGTTGATAAAAAAGAAGCCAAGAAATTACGGATGCAAGGAGCAAGGTACAACATCATTCACAATAACCTGTACAAGAGGACGTACGGCGGCCCTATGGCGAAATGCTTGGGCTTAAATTAGACGCGGGGAATCTTTGAGGAGTACATAAGGCCACTATGAAGCCTATTCTGGCAATCGGGTTTTGGTTAGATGCCTCATACGGGCAGGATATTACTGGCCCACCATGAAAAAAAGAGGCCACACATTTCGTGAAAAGTGCGAGCAATGGCAGAAGTATTCCCCAATGATTCACCAAGCAGGCGAACACCTACACTCAGTGACCTCCCTTGATCATTCATCAAATGGAGAATGGACATCATGGGCCCCCTTACGGCAGGACAAGGTAACATACGATTTCTTTTGATTTTAGCTGACTATTTCTCTAAATGGGTAAAAGTAGGAGCATTCGCCCAAATACGTGAACAGGAAGTGATCACTTTCATACTGAAAAATATCATATGTTGATTCGGCCTTCCCAAAGAGATCAACTGCGACAACAAACCCCAATTTATAGGAAAGAAAGTCTCTCAGTTTTTTGAGAAATGGCATATTAAAATAATGATCACAAAGCCATACCATCCCGCGGGCAACGGACAAGCGAAGTCCTCCAACAAGTCGATACTAAACATCATGAAGAAGAAACTCGACGACGCCAAAGGGTTATGGCCGAAAATTTTACCAGAAGTACTCTGGGCCTACCGAATAATGCCGAAGACGAGCACAAGAGAGACGCCTTACTCATTGATCTATGGGACTGATGCAGTAATACCAGTTGAAGTTGGAGAGCCCAACCTAAGATACTCCCACGAAAGCAGACCCAACAATGATGAAAGCATAAAGAAGGAGCTCGACGAAGTCGAATAATGAAGAGATATGGCCTACATAAGGATGATCGCCCAAAGTAACAAGCAGAACACTATTATAACAAAAATGCAAAGATCAGATAACTCAAAGTCGGGGACTATGTGCTTAAATTAAACACAAGCGAGCAAAGACCCACAGGAAGGTAAACTAGGAAGAAATGGACAGCCCGTACAAAATCACGGGGACAACGAGCAAGGGGTCATTCCAACTAGAAACAACAGAAGGAAAGCTACTACCAAACAATTGGAATATTGCACACCTCAAGTACTTAAACTTTTAAGACATGAAGCGTCCCAAAAGTCATTTTCTTTTTCCCTCACTTGAGTTTTTTCCCAATTGGGTTTTCTCATGAGGTTTTTAACAAGGCGACGGAGGGGACGCTTTAGGTTAAAGTGCGCGTAGACGGAGGCATAGGATGACTAGTTCATTGCTCGACCTATCAAAACTTCTCCAGGTCGACCAATGAAGGGACTAGATAGGCTAGGACTGGGACTGGGATTGAAATGCCAGCCAAATTCCGAAAAATATGTAAATTTCTCCAAGTGTATGAACAAAGAACAAATGCATGAAGTTTTATTTCTATTTCTCAAAATGTACAACCAAGGCAATGTTGCCTTAAAGATCACAATGCCGACAAATGCCACACCTAGAGGCATACCCAACCAGCCCTCGGCCATAACTAAGTATAGGTTGTACTCGACCTTATTTGAATCTACACAGAACCGGCCTTCAGCCATAACTAAGTATAGGTTGCATTCGGTCTCGTTTGAATCTATACCAAACCGGCCCTCGGCCATAACTAAGTATAGGTTGCATTCGACCTAGTTTGAATCAACACCTAACCAACCCTCGGCCATAACTAAGTATAGTTTTTATTCGACCTTGTTCGAATCTACACCTAACCGGACCTTGGCCATAACTAAGTATAGGTTGCATTCGACCTTGTTCGAATCAACGCCTAACCAACCCTTGACCTTAATTAAATATAGGTTGTATTCGACCTTGTTCGAATCAACACCTAACCAGCCCATGGCCATGACTGAGTATTGGTTGTATTCGACTTCGTTCAAATTAATAACCAGCCTTCGGCAATAAACATACAATATGTTCGACCTCGTTCGAACTAGCATCTACTGGCCCTCGTCCATGATCAAACTTAGGTTTTGTTTCGACCTCGTCGAACTAACACCTGTCGACCCGCGACCGTAACTAAACTAAGGATATGTTCAAACCTACTCGAGCTAAATGATTACGACTAAGAAAACCAAGGCAACCAAGCAACAATTTCAAAAGCATACAAGTTCGAACCAGAACTAGGTACAAATAACAAAAATTGGTCTTTCATACTTAGAATATTATTTACAAAGGCTCGAAGAGATGCCCACAAAAAATGCACAAGTTTGTGGAAAACCAAAAAGAATAAAAAATAAAAACTACTAATCGCCGCCAGGCCCAGCAGCGCCATCGGCCTAATCACCTAGGCCATCCCCATCTGCCCCTTCACCATCTCCATCGCCCTCAGGATACTCGTCCTCATACCGGGCGTCCTCTTTAATTCGGTCCACACCCGCATACCCCTCATCATCATCGACCTCCAGTGTAGCAGGATCATAGTCATAAGCGACCCGGGCTCCATATGCCTTAACACGAGCTTCCTCGAAAACGGCTTCTGAAATGGTTATCTCCCTCATCATATCTCTAAATATATCTAGCTGGCCCTCGACGTGAATCCACTCCTCATACAAATCTTGAGGAACATCAAGGAAAATAGAAGTGGGGGAAGAGGATGGTCGAGCTAGTAATTGTGCCTTCTCCTTCTCAAGAGCGGCGAATCGATCACAAAGGACAGAAGCCTCTTTCTTTAATTCTCCAATCCGTTCATCAAGCTGCTCTTCTTTGATCCTGGCGTCTCCAAGGCACCTTCTCGCTCAGAACGAAGAACACAGATGATATCCAAAGCCTTCGTCTTCCTCATAGCCCCCGACTGAGCTAAATCCGCCTTCTCGAGATCCGCTGCCTTCTCGGCGACCTATCCATTTAAAGAATCCTCTTTGAATTCACACTCCTCGAGCTCGGTGTGAAAAGAGACCACCTGGGCTTGGAGATAGCCACACTGGGCTTCGATCCCCCTACTAACCTCAAGATCCTCTTCTTTATCTCTTAGCGGCCCCTTAAGAACACTGCATTTTCTGATGGCCCCTCACCAACCGTCATCCTTTTCCTTCATTTCATCTCGGAGAATTTGGAAATTGCGGCTCTCACCAAACCGCCTACAGATCTCACGGTACTTTCCACGGTACTTGCGGCATTTTCTTTCCATATTCAGAAAAATAAACTTACGCCTCTTCTCTTTTCGGGCGCTTTCAGTTTCAAAAACCATAGTCTGAAAGAGAAAGAAAAAGAAAACGGAGAGTAAAAATGAAGCCTAAACGTTGAACTTGACAAACAAAAGTAAAAGAAGTCGAAAAGCTTACCTTGAGAGTGAGGCTGGCTATGCTCCTTGATAAGGTAGCATCATCCAGCTTTTCAAGGGTTTTACCCTCCACGTCCGAACAAAGGGGACCAAGGGAAGGAACCATGTTCTCCGTATTTACCAACAAATCTCGATCCATGGGGATCACAATGGTCCGCGTGGATCCCTCCAGTCTTACTTCGAGTCGGGTAAATCCCTTCACTATCATCCTCACCTTATCGGCATCAATATCACAGCTTGTCTCATAGTCATCCTCGACAATGTTTTTTCCTTTCTTGTCGGCCAGTGAAGAAGTAACATCAGCCGATCTCAAGGCCGATGGCTCATCTTGTCGTAAAGTATCAGAGACGCTCGCAGACGGCCCATCAGCTTCCATCATGGCATCGGGAAGGGACACTCCCTCTGCAGCCTCAGCCGATGGCGAAAACTTAGATGGCAACTCGATGTCATCTTCAAGCACTATTGTCGCCGTCTCACGAATGGAAAAATCGCCCCTTAATAAATCCACAGCCCAAGCGACCCCGTCACCGACGTCCACCGATCTTCTCTTACGGGGGACCAAATTCCCATCGCTCGGCGATGACTCTTCCTCCTCATCCACTAGATGATGCAAAGGGGAAGCCGGAATCTCTAGTATCGGTTTGTTCGCAGGCGGAGAAGAAACTGATGTTGAGACAGCAGTAGGTGGGGCCGACGACTGAGCATACCTGGCCACGGTGGAAGGAACAGAAGTAGACGATCGGGCAGGCCTAGCCGCGGTCACAGTGGGAATAGATGCCGAAGAAGAGGCAGCCTTCTGCTTACGAAATACAGGAGGGGGATCCCTCAACCTCCTTGAAGATCCTCGAACTGAAAAAGAAAGATTTAAGGTTATCACCACCAAGAATAAACTGCAACAAGCAAGCGACCATGAGGCGAAGATAACAAAAATTTATACAGATGAACTCACCGGCCAAGGAAAAAGCAGGACGAACTTCTTGAGAAAGCCCTCCGATTAACGAATCCTCATAATATGAGGCAGAACCCGGCCAACCCTGTTGGAAATATCCCCGACCAAAGGAGGGAGCATAGTCTTGGTTGTTAGAAGGAGGGAAAAAATGTCAGAGCCGGCGACTAAGACAAATCAAGTGCTTTTAGCAAAAGAAAAATAAATAATAAAATAGATACTTACGAGTGTAATTCCAAGTCTCAGGGAACCCGTTCGTTGGTCACCACGTCTTCAATTATGACAAAAAAGTAGTTGAGCTAGAACTGACGATTTGCCTTGTCATCCATATTCACCACCAGACATTTACTTCCTCGATGGCGAAGGTGCAACATCGTCCCCCTGTAGAGACTAGGGGCGAAGAGATGTATCAGATGGCGGAGTGTGACCTCGACCCCGGCTAATTCCGCGAACTTTGTGAGCATCCTAACAAGCTTATAGATATATGGAGAGAGTTGGGCCGGACAAACGCCATAGAAGCGGAAAAATTCCTCTGACAATGGGAGAAGGAGAATAGTATAGCCAACATGGAAAGGGTATGCATAGAACACGCAATACACGGGGCAGTGGATTTGTACCATATTACGCCCTGCTGGGACCAGATCGGTGTGGACAGGAATGTTAAATTTTGCCCTAAGTTCAGCTAGATCGACCTCTTTCATCGCTAACTCTGAGACCTCAGGATCGCCTTCAGGCGCCTTTGAAAATTCGGGCCTAACTTTCTCACTACGAGGAATTATTGCCTCCACCGTAGGAAAAATCTCATATTCAATAGCGATAAAGACGCCATCAGCGCGAGGGGGAATAAGTACCGCCAAGAGGACAGGTTCAGTTCTCGTACCAGAATCAGAGGATACATTAGTCATATTTTTTTGAAAGAGGATATTCAGGCAAGGAAGTATTAGAGGCAATAAGAATTGAAGAACAGTAAAGAAGATATGCGGCAAGGAAGAAGAAGAAGAAGAAGAAGGCACAAGGTTTTTTATGAGAAAAATGCGTAAGGAGCAAATGAATGTCATTGCACCTCTCTTTATAAGAATTCAGGCACCAAAACCAAGATACTATGCCATCATTACCTGGAACTAGAATCGAAATGGCAGCCCCCAACTGACAGTCGCACTAACTGTATGGGTCGAAATCCGTCTTATTACTTGGGACTAAGCAGTATTGAGAGAAGAGTCAACAACAGTCAACCAGGAGATGATGAAGCCCGTGGTCGAGATGCAGAAGATGGTCAGTGTCGAGCGCTATAAAAAGAACTATAACGGCTAGTTTATTAGGGCAGGATATTAAAGAGAACATTCCATTGGATGTTCTTTCTACTTATACTACTAGGGTTTAATGTGAGTATGTCCCATATAAATATGAAAAAATATACTCCCTCGGTTCAAATTTATGTGAACATGTTTGACAGGGCACAAAGTTTAAGAAAAAATAAGACTTTCAGAATATGTGGTCCTAAATAAGTCAAAAAAGGGTCCAGAGTATTTGTGTGGTTATAAAAGCTTCTCATTAAGGGTAGAATTAGAAATTTAAACTAAATTATTTCCAAATTTAGAAAGGGGTCATTCTTTTTGGAACAAACCAAAAAGGAAATAAGTTCACATAAATTGGAACGGAGGGAGTAATGAATATGGGTATGTGGTATTCATGGTGAGAAAAGCAGAATTTGCTAAAAGATTCTTCCTCTCTCTCTCGTAAAGATACAAAGACTACCTTTTTATCAAGATTCTTGCTCATATTATTTCACACTTTTCCACCAGATTCGAGGATAGTTCGAACAAGTCTTGGATTTATCAGTCGTTCATCATTTTCAAGAGGAAATATCATACAATCCATCCTTTATTGAGTGAATCATTCCTCCTATTTATGTAAATGTCATCTATTGCTATTTATTACTAGTTGCACATTCATTATTGCTCATACTTTATGAATATTTAACGCTTGTTATTATCTACCCCTTATTGGATCCATCCCACCTTATACACATTTCAGGATCCGTATCTAGAGATATTATCATTAATTAGGTTTAACCCATTATTACATAAATATAATAGTTTCAACCGAAAATTATACTTTTTGGTCAAACAATTTATTTCTCTACATTATTTTAAAAGAAAACCATAGGAAAAGAAAATACTCACCGTAGTAATAGTTGAAGAATGCAATGAACATCACAAAAACAATGTAGACGCCTCCGAGCACCCAAAACAAGTTGATATTCTTATGGTAAACTTTCAGAAAGTCATAAAAATCTGCAGCATCATAAATCTGATAGAAAACCGGTATGAACATCAGAAGCAAATAGCCAGAATCACTTGCATGTAATATAGACAACACATAATCACATATAATAATCGAATATAAAATCGATACATATCTCTTGAAGTGTGACTGCGATTGCGGAATCATCATCCAGTTCCACGGTCTTCTGTTGTGTGACCCGAATAATGTCCGAAATTAGCAAATTCGTGTGGGCGAATTTCTCCTAAGAAAAGCAGTGTAGTAAAACCCTTAGCCTCCTTATGGAATAAGACCCCCATTATATAGGCACATATTTTAGGGTTTAAAACCTTTTCCTAAACCTGCTGGGTCTTTCTTTCCACCAAGAAATAGAATTTCATTTAATTCCTAATTATTCGGGCACAACAGGAACCACAAAATTTAATTAACGAGGCTTCCTATTATGGACTTAATTCGAAATATCTGAATTAATACTACCATAATATATACGAATTATTCCACTAAAAATTCGTAACTGCACTCCTCAGTTCAATTTCGAAATTCTTCCATTAAACCTTATTTAACTCCCCATGTTAAGATTCAGATACTAATCAAATAAATTAAATTACTGACAATTTTATTCATTGATTATTTCCTTTAGACTTTCGCTTAACTTATTTCATGCGACATATACAAAATCCACCTGCAGGGTTTACACATGAAAACTTATAAGCTTTCATAAAGGTATATCACCAACCTCTAGACCGAGACATGGATTCCATCAACTAATTATTACTTCGCCAATGTACATTATTATTATCCAATTTACCAGGCATATTGACTCACGAAAGAATCTCGCCTTTTAATAAATCAAAACAATAATATTATACACAGTTTATAATAATTATATCAAGATTAAGAGTATAAGTACATTTAATGGCTAGAGAGTTTATTTTATTAAGTCAGTATAAAATACTTATCTCTACTTGGTCCGTTCAATACATACAAAATGTACTAGCACAAGAAGTTGGAATTAAACCATTCCCATAATCAAGATAAATTATATATAATCTTGTGCTACAATCATTCCTGATGGTTTGTCCAATTTCATCATTAGATTGTGAACATGATCTTTATACTTATAAGAACCGACGATTTAATCTTTCGTGTATAAGCTAAACTCTATACACTAAATCATCTATTATATAAGCAAAGGATGCAGACTAATATATGATCTATTTAAAACTTTATTAAAATTGAATAAACAATTGTTCCATAATAAATACTATATCCAAACTAAAATCCATGGTTAATAGTATATACCCCAACAATCACCCACTTAGACTTTTAACCATGACAATTGTTAGAATATACTATATCTAAGCGCATGGTTAATAGTATATGCCCAACAATCTCCCACTTAGACTCATAACCATGCATCTATAACTTTCTCAGGCATTCTTTTACATGACTATTAAAAGTCTCCACAAAATAAGATTTTGTTAAAGAATCTCACTAAGTTATTTCTGATGCAATCTTTGTCCAATAGTGCTTTATCGTAACTATCTAATTTGGTATTAAACTCTTCAGGGATCCTGTTATCGAAACTATTCCAAGAGTGTCCACAAAACTATGATTTTCCTTAGTATTCTCCCACTACGACGAAGTACTACTAATATTACCTTCGCTACCTTAAGGCATTGAAATATTAGCTACTTCTTACTATAGTGTTCGCTGTTCAAACATCACTCCCACTTGACAAAGGCATGTCTATTAACGTTCTCCCACTACTTAACTGCAATGGAACGTCAATTCGGACATGTGGGTTTTGATGTTCTTGAACATCTATTTATTTCTTTGCCCAGTTCCTGTAAAAATAGTTTACTTCTAGGAACATAGTTTATTAAACAGTCCTTATCTAGAAAAATACATTTGTTTTAACAATTGCCTTATTTTCTTTAGGACAATAAAATAAAACTCCATTCATTTTCTTGGATATTCAATAAACATGCACCTATCCATTCTTATATATCCGCTTTCCCTTTCAGCATATGTGCTGGACAATCCTATATCTGAACATGCCAATGGCTGAGCTTAAATTCAGTCCACAGTTCTATAGATGTCACAGGTACTAACTTAGAAGAAACTATATTCAGAATGTAATTTGCAGTTTCTAGGAAATATTCCAAAAAATAAATAAGGCAAATTTGAATAACACATCATTAATCTATCCATGTCCAAAAGAGACTTATTTCTTCTTTCTACTACACCACTCTATTATGGAGTTTACAATGTAGTCAATTTAGATGTAATCCCTTATTCTGATAAGTAACAAAAGAACTCTTTAGAGAGGTGCTCGCCACTACAATCAAATTGCAGTAACTTAATATATTTCCTTGGTGCTTCTCCGTTTCAAGCCTTAAAAACCTTGAATTACTTAATTCATTAAGACTTACGGTGCATCAAATAAATATATTAATATTTTGAGTAATCATTCATGAACGTCACACAAATACTCAAAGCTATCTCTTACCAGTATGTTCATTTAACCATACAAATCAGAAGTGATTCATTCTAGCTTATCGTTAGCTTTATTTCCTTTTGAAGGAAAACAACCTTTAGTCAATTTTTCTTCCAAGCAGGATCCACAAGTTGGTAGTGCCTCTACTTTCAATGAATCCTAAGATCCATCCTTGACCAACTTGAATCCTATCCAGATTAATATAATTCAGACAAAGGTACACAGATAAGTTTTACTCAATTATGAAGAACATATTATTTTAAGAGATAGTTTAATATTGTTATGTTCAGGAGATACATTAATATAAAATAACAAGGTCATGCATTCACATACCACAAGAGATAAAATATTTATCAAGCTCAATAACTCAAGAGTTATTCGAAATTTAAAACAAATATCCATCTCTTATTTTGCCCCGAAACCGGAATTAAATTCCTTCTAACAAAAGGTACATATATTGCATCCTTTAAATTAATGTCTTATCACTATCAAAAGAAAATTTTAACAATTAACTCGACGAATCGTATAAAGTCATAGTGGAGTTGAGATAAAACATTAAATAGATCATAATAAGTCAAAACACTGAATAACAAAATTCAGACTGCATTCAATAGTAATATACATACATGCATCTCGAATAACAAATTTCGATGGGAAAATAATCATTCATGCAAAGCATATTATATAATGCAAGAATTATACAATAAAAAAAAATAGAACCAACTCAGATGGAGAGCATACTATTATTTTTAGACAATTGTATATAACCATTTAATACTAAAATTTCAAACACACTACACATATATGTATTCATGCACCTTGAATAGAAAGTTTCGATGGGAAAAGAACTACTCATGCAACATACATATGTAATGCCAGATTATTCACTCAAATAAATTAAAACAGACCCACCCAGATGGAGAGTATACTGATAATTTAAGTCAAGGGAACATCATAATTAATAGCTCTAGTTCCATTGATCCAACATGTATACTCAGATGGAGAGTATAGTACATGATATCAATAACTAGTATTTCACCTAGTGAGCTTGCAATAAATTTGTCCGATATGGAGGAAGACCTAAAGTCGACGCGTAAATTTATACTCACTTGAAATTAATAGTGGGAGACCATAGAAATATATTTCTATCACCACTTAATCATGGTTACATTATAATTACAAAATTGATTCAACATGTAAACTCAGATGGAGAGTCAATACATGTTATCAACTACTAGTAATTATACTCAGTAAATTCATAATAAATTTATCCGATATGGAGGAAGACCTAAAGTCGACGCGTAAATTATTATCTCACTATAAGTAAATAGTGGAGACCATAGGGGTTAATTCCTATCACCACTTGATCACAACCACGAAATTTTCTCTTAGGATTAAATTCCAAAATTCACAAAATGCTCAACCCCATATAGATAGTCATGAAACACTAAATCAATGTTATTCACTGCATACAGTAAGTGTTATTTACTAGGTTTTCCAATAGACTTACCAAATTTCAGGTCTATTGGAGATCATAAAAGTCATGATCTTCAAAACAACAACCAAATTTAAAAAGCTACTATCTAAGCATTTTAAAAAATTTAAAACATGTACATTCCAACCATATATCAGTTCATGTTAAATAAACATGCGTCATTATGTTTCGGATTTAACAAAAATAAGACTGACATAAAATGAATGACTTTTCATATTCAAATAACATTTTAATCCAGCAAACCATAAAAAAACATCTAAGCGATCCCGGATAACCGAAATATGACATAATTTATGCAATGAGTATTTCTTATCAGTTCGTTTCCGATGATCCTACCTAATTTCAAGTCAATTGGAGATGATGATCACCAAAACTAGACCAAATACGAATAAGTCTTTCTAGGCGAATTTAAGATTCAACCAATGTGATTTACATTCTTTCCATATATCATATTAAGTTAAATCATCATGTGTAATGTCATGGGCGGCTTTCCAGCCGTGCTCCATGACCCCTTGGACGCGCCCCGTGGCGTCCTAGCAAGCCTCCCAACGCCTAGCGCCACGGACGGCCCCGTGGTCTTGGCCGCGCCAAGTGACAAGCGCGCATGTGCCTCTGTCGCCCCACCGATTTCCCTCGCTAGCGCCCAACCACAAGCAGCTGACAACGGACCTGTTTCTACCTCTGTAGAAAACTAAGTCTTTTTTTCCTGTATTACTAGAGTAGTTTTATTCCATGTACTTTCGTTATGTTTCTCTAGAATAGTTTTGTCTATTCCTGTAATGATGGTTTATTTTTTTTAAGCATTATTAGGGGGGATCAAGCAATCAAACAATTTCTAGCAAGCAATTCTTTGTACTGGTGTCTCTCCCACTCGACACCGCGTTGCCTTCTTTGTAACAGCTTTCATTAATGCAATCAAGCTTTTATTCAATTTTCATTACTGTTTTTCTCAATTGTTGGCATTGGTTTTCCTGCACGGCACTGACAGTCTCGTCTAGCGTGCGGAGGGGACCTCACTTGGCGGACATCAACCACCCTGACATCGGTTGCTTAGCCTTACGTCTCCCTTCTAAAGAATCTCAGGAAGGCACCGCGTAACCGTTGGTATCAGATCCTAGGCTCGACATCGAACGAGGGAACGCTTTGGCATTACCACCATTTCTGACTATGGTGAATTATGGGGACCGCATTGCGACCCTTGAGGAGACGGTTGGCGTACTACGGCCCATCGTGGATACGGTGACGGAACTGAAAACCAGCCTAGTGCAAAGGTTGGATGACCTGGACCGCAGAATGGCCCAGGTCGAAGTTGACATAGAAAACATCAGTCGCGACTCTGAAGGAGACCGGCAAACGGAAGCTATTGAGGCAGCCAAAATTTTTGATAAATTCGAGGGCCTCCAGCAGGAGCGCGCCGAGGATTTAGCCCATAGGGCATATGAGGTAGACAGGATGACTGCCATGCAGCAAACTATCAACGACTTGATAGGCCAGCTCAATGTTGTCAATGCTGCTCTACAATGCTTGCTTCGAGGCTGTGGAAATCCAATCGGGGGTGCTGCGAACCTCGCCCCCTTGGCACAGAAACTGAAGATTCCTGAGCCAAAGCCATACAGTGGGGCTAGGAATGCTAAAGAAGTAGAAAATTTCATCTTCGACATCGAACAATACTTCAATGCCATGGGAGGCCTAGAAGAAGCCAAGAAGGTAGCAACTGCTGCCATGTATCTTCAGGGTGATGCTAAGCTTTGGTGGCGAGTGAAGTACGAAGCCATCATGGCCGGTGAAGATGCTCTGGAGACATGGGAGGAACTGAAGGCAGCCATACGCCTACAGTTCTTCCCCAAAAATGTTGAGTACAATGAAAGGAGGAAACTACGGGAGCTCCGCCAGACCAAGACAGTGCGGGACTACGTGCGAGAATTCTCTGCACTCATGATGAACATTCGCGACATGGGGGACAAAGACAAGCTCTTCACATTCCTGGAAGGGTTGAAACTTATGCCTGCATGGAGCTGCAAAGACAGAGGGTGGATACCCTACCCAAGGCAATCCAAGCAGCAGAATGCCTTGGGGACTATCAGATGAAAACTCGGAAGGATAGGCCGCAACCGCCTATCCGAGCGGGTTACAAAGGGGGCCAATCCAACAATGGTGGACCCAACAGAAGTGGGGGAGATCGAAGTGCAGGAAAACCTAAGGCTCCCTCCTCAGGCAGCAACAGTGCTGCATCAAACAACAATGAACGGGGGAGAAAGCCCCCCTCAGGATGCCGTCATTGCGGTGGACCGCATTGGAATAATGAATGTCCACATGCACAGATGAACGCCCATCAAGCTTATGATGAGGGGACGGATGATGAAGCAGATGATGATGAACAGAGAAGCAGTCGGTGCCTTCAATGCAATTGTTGGTTCTGTTTCGGAGGCATTAGAGGGAACGAGTGCTGGTATCCGCAAGAAGAAGGACCCCCGCCCAATTTCCAAGAAGGGGAACAAAAATATGAATAAAAGGACTCCTCCTAAGCAAGAGAGGACCTTGATGTTCGTTGAATTGAGGGTAAATGGCAAACCCATTCGGGCTATGATAGATACAGGTGCCACTCACAACTACTTGGCCTCAACTTAGGTGGGGCGTCTTGGGATAGTTGTGGGAAAGGACCGGGGTCATGTCAAGGCTATCAACTCCCCTCCTCAGCCAGTGGGTGGAATAGCAAAAGGAGTACCAGTAAAGATGGGGCCTTATGAAGGAAAGTTCACCTTGCGCGTGGTGATCATAGATGACTTTGAGCTGATACTGGGACTGGAATTCTTGAGGCAGACCAACACCATGCCCGTACCATATGCGGACATGCTTCTGATGATGGGGGTAAACGGGGCCACACCCTGTATTATCCCGTGCATATCCAGGAAGATGGACGCTGAGAACATCTCGGCCTTGCAACTAAAAAAGGGGGTCAAGAGACATGAACCAACATTTTTGGCTACCCTATGCATTGAAGAGGTAGAACGCTCATCGGGACCACTCCCTACACCCGTAAAGGAGATACTACTAGAATTCGAAGATGTCATGCCAAAGGAAATGCAGAAGCGACTTCCGACTAGGCACACTGTAGACCATGAGATTGAGTTGGTGCCGGGTGCGAAGCCACCTGCCCGGGCGCCTTACAGAATGTCACAACCCGAACTCACCGAGCTTCGGAGACAATTGACGGAAATGCTAGACACAGGGATCATCGTACCCTCTAAGTCCCCATATGGGTCCCCTGTTCTTTTCCAGAAGAAACATGATTGTAGTCTACGCCTCTGCGTGGATTATCGGGCACTGAACAAAATTACTGTGAAGAACAAGTATCCTATTCCGCTCATGGAAGACTTGTTCGACAGATTGGGGAGTGCTACGGTGTTCACAAAAATTGACCTGAAGACAGGGTA